>JXSR01S007411.1:652-20552 GCA_000969725.1 Ophiothrix spiculata | reverse complement strand
TGTGGGACACCACATACAATATTTTTCATATCTGACGTATGATCGTTAAAGTATACAAATTGTTTTCTATTTTTAAGATAGCTCTTAAACCAATTCAGTACAATGCCACGGAAACCATAGTGTTCTAGTTTATGGAAATAAAATGTCTCCTTTTTATGCTGTGTATTTTCATAATTGTATTTTTGTATATACATGGTTTTTAATCTAATGCGTTTTTTGTTTTTCCTTAAGGCATTTTTTTAAACATTTTTGGTTTGGTTTTGCTGTAATTTTTGTATTTTACATGTACGGCGCTCCGATTTTGTTTATAGTTGCGCCTAATAAAAGCGTTTTTATTATTATTATTATTATTATCGAAAAATAAGGGAGGCTATTTGCACCAACACGTATAAGAACACGTATAAGAACATTCATTCGCAACATATGAACATTCACATACATTAGCAGTACATCGTGATTCATTTTTCGCCATTAAAATGTTCGGTTACCATTATCAAATTTAAATCACTTCTATTAGAACAAGTGTTTCTTGCTCATCAAAAACGTTTTTCACAGTATTCACTCCAATTTACTTCTACATAGCTCTTACAGAACCCAGTTATTTGTTAGCACAAAACCAGTCAAAATTGATCAGTCAGAATGAATGGATAACTGTGGCGCTGCTTCTGCTAAATTTTAACTAGGCAAAAACGTAATAGTCACGTGCCAAGCCGGGAAATTCAATTCTTCTTCCCGCTGATTTTAGTGCAAAGAACCCGCTGACTACTCACAATAAATCACTATTTTTGTGAAAATAAAGAATAGTTGTAATTTATTAAATTCATGAATGTCAATATAAAACTCATATCTAACACATAATATAAAGTAGAAGTTATGAATTTTATCATATAAGCGAAAAAAGAGAGATTTTTGGACTAAAAGTTTTTCAGAAAAAACCTGAACATTTTCACTCATAAATATCACATTTTCACCTCGGAGATTTCTCCTTTTCGACATCTGAATATACCTATGTGTACTCAAGAGCCTTGGGAATCCTACAGCCGACTAAACGGTTGTACATTTATATGGAAGTATATTAATTAATTTTTTCAAAAAAAGTTGCTAAATTACAAATGGCCCATCTACCCTGTGCAAAATATAAGCGACCTCCCGTACATTTGTTATGCGTAAGTTCTACGGCAAGGTCACATGTAACCTGTACAGGTTAATTAGATGCACGATGTTTTGAGACATGACATGATTTTCACCGGACGGACACGTGTTATTAGCAAGCCAATGGCGAAAGCAGAATCACTTGTCTGACATTCCGATTCGTGTAAGGTTTAGAATAAAATTAATTTGAGCCTTTTTACATGTCCAATCTACCGTTTAGTAGCTCTAAAATTCAGAAAAACTCTTGGGATAATTTAGTTAAATTTTGGAAGTAAACAAAATGATTTTCGAGCTGCATTTGAATTTTAGACTTGGTGATCACGAGTGAAAAATTTCCGAGTTTTTTAAATAGATTTTTTGGTCAAGAATTTACTTTTAAATCTGCTTGTTCTCATAAATCTGTTTTTGTCAGAACTTGTACTTCATACCTGTGTTAGACAAATGTTTAATATCAATATTTCTCCGTATGATTGCGCCAACACACACTTTTTAACAGGTAATACATATCTAGGTAAATTTGCTTTTCTCATTATTTATTTTTGAAACCTATCCAGTCCCTTACTTTGACCTTCCCTGGTTGGCGCATGTCTTTTGCGTTATTGCCTTGTTAAGCTAAATTGGGTTGGCCAGAGGGGACTAGAGAGGTAGATCAGTAATTGGGTTGGTAGAGTGATCTGGGCAAGATCTAACTTCTACATTGAAATTCAATGGAATATGGAAACATTCTGTCACATCTTCAAGAGGATATAATTCGTGATCTAGATGTAATTAGATCCTCCTTTTTAATAATTTTTAGCAGAACGAGTAAAATAGTGAAATGTGCATTTACTTTAACCTTAACCCCCCTAAGGTTTTTTTCCCGCTTCATAAAAACGCAGGCATTTAGGTAATATCTTTTACATCCTTTGCGGTCATTTTGATGAAACAACTAGTGGGGTACCACGTAAGGTGGTGTTAGGGTAGGCCGTCAAAATTGGGGTGTAGGGTGGGTTGGTGAAATCCCGGAAATTTTGAAGTCGCCATTTTGAAAAAAAATATGCACGCTATAAGACTCAAACTTACAGGATATGTTAGAATCCACTCATCATTTTCCTTCTTAATTAACAAAAAACCCGAAGAAAATCTGTTATTTAGAACTTTTATAGTAAAATTTTGATTTTGGTGGCCATTTTTGCCATGATGCAATTTTGCCTGATTTTCCAAACCGAAAGTACTTTATGACGTCATAATTACTTGACACCTTGGCCGATTTTGATGATCTTGGTATCAAAATTCATCGGGTGTTCCATTCCAAAATATTAGGGGGGTGCAACAACCCCCCCCCCCCCCCCCCCCCTTCGGAGAATGTGTTGCAAAAATCGCTTAGGAGAACATGGGTTAAGCGAGTGAGTGTCTACTCTTTACAGAGTTAAATGGAGAACAACTCATTTTAGAGCAGTGTTCACTCTCAGTCTCTGTCACTCTTTTGAAGTAAAATGCCAATAAATTCTCTATTTTCGGAGTAAATTACCCAACAGATACAACTACGCGTATTTTTGACATAGACAAATAATTATGTATTCTATTTTGATGTCCTACTGTAATATCAAGAGTCCTTATACGAACAGTTACATTTGTGTTTAGTTAGCAAGTACGTCAAAACAACTCAAGTACTTCATCATGTTTATCATTTAACTAAAGTTATGTGTTGCATTCTCTGAAGCTTTACTTAGGGCCTAGACACACTTCGTAATTTTTGTAGTCATTTTAATTCAGAATTTTTCTCATGGTGTTACATTTTCACCATTATGTTAAATTTTCAATCAGAATGACAATTTTCATTTTAATATTTTCTCATGGTGTAAAATGTTTTGCGATGGAGTAATATGTTTGACCATTTATCAAAATGTTCATGATGGTGAAATATTTTTCGAATCAAACGGCACATTTTGCAATGATTACTCATCTGTAGCATTTTGATAATTAATAGCACATTACTTTCTTTGGTAATCATTGTTTTCAAACAATACCATAATTACCGTGGACTGTTCAATATAATCTGAAATCTGTTCTTGACATGTGCTGTGGATTTTATTCTGAAGCAAAGATTTGTTTTCTGCTTCATATTTCTCAAATGAGAAACATTTTCATTTGGAATTTTTGTCACTGTCTTCATTTTTTATCATTGTAATTGGAGTTTTAGCGGATTATTCCGATCGATAATATTGTCTGGGAACTCGAGGTCAATATGCATTCAGTTGTCTGGATTTTGGTAAAAATGACGAAGTCTATCTGGCGCTTAAGTTAAGTAGAGCTGGATTGCGCCAACACACACTTTTTAACAGGTAATACAGTAAGTAAATATCAAGCGATGTTCAAACGCATAATTTTATCGTATGTTAACTCAGACAGCATGTAAGTTGTTTAAATTAACATGATAAATATAAATATCAGTGAAAAGAGAATCTGCAGAAAAGTATCCGTAGACAACACATCATCCCAAATATACTAATATATCCTTTGTAATATTTGTATCTAATGCATCTGTCATTTTACATAATAGAATTGAATTACTCTCTGTAACGTTTTTATCTTCTCAGCTGTCATGGTAACTGTATTTTACTTTATGCTATAGTATATTAGCTTTCGTTTTATATCATATATACATACATACATACATACATACATTTATATAGCGCCTTTCCATTAATCAAATATTTCTATCATTCTTATTTACCAACAAAATGTCGCCATGGCTTTTTTTAAGAAGTTTCATTTCGTGTCAACATATTTTCTTATTTTGGTGGTCTTTTTATCTTACAAGTGTGACAAAATTTACTACGTCATAGATGTAGTGGATGACTGTGTCGTTCTGCGTTACCTGTGGTTGCAGTTGTTGTTGTCGTGAAAAAAGGTTAACATTTGCCTATAACTTCTGCATACTCTGAAGGATTGTAACAGAATTTTGGCCATAGGTGTAATATTGCAACCGTCATTTGGTGTTGGCTAGTGAGGTCAAAGTACCATAACAAGGTCAAAGGGCATTCATATAAGGTCAAATTCAAAAGTTGTCAAATTAGTTTAACTTGAGGAGTTAAAAATCCGATTGGAACCAAACTTGGAGTATCTATATTGCAACCCTCAAAAAATCATATACCAAGGTCAAATGTCATAGAAGGTCAAATTGTAAATGTCAAACCAGACGGATCTCGTCTTGGATACACCAGTTATATCGGAATTCTGGGAAGCAAGCAACATTCGTATAAGATACGGGACAGTCTATAGAAAGCAGTTTATATTTCAATATTATCAAGCAACGTATAGGCCTAGCAAAGTAAGAATTAGATCATTGAAACCCCACCCCACCAATACTAAAACCATTTACGAACGTACAGAATACGATGCACACCTTATGTTTTATCCACTCAACAACAGTCACACAACTTAACCTACTTGATACAAATCTTACTTGCCAGGAAAATTTAAAAATTGTGAAATTGGACCAGATTGATTTGCATGTAAATATTTAATAAAGCATTTTTGTTCTGTATTACCAATTGAAATAAAACGAATTTTACACTAAACTTCATTTCATCGAGTTTGATATGAAACTGTACATTCATTCCGACCGTCCGGTAAAGCCAAAAACTTTAAACACGATGATTGTATTTTTTTTTCTCCGACACACAGTATTATTTTGTGCGATCTGCTGTAGGAACAAGTTTAGGCATAAACACCTTACTTATTTTTGCGGGTTTTTTTTGTTCAGTTCTTGTTTGTTTGTTTTTTGTTTTTGTTTGGATTGCACACTAATTTAATGTACACTACAAGGATCGATGATCAGTTGCATTGCATTCTCAGTCAAATTACCTTAGTTTGTTGCGTGGGAAGCGATATCTGCTGGTTTATAATTAGTTTGTAAACTGATCATTCACGTATATGATTACTGTATATTTTTAGGATGACCCTATCGATGGCAATTATATTTTTCAAATTATATAAGGGAGTTTAATGAACATAATTAATATAGTCTCTGATTTAAATATGAATTTGCGGCGTACCAATGTCAAATACGGTATTGCATCTTCTTGCCATTACAGTAACAATTCAAGCACGAGAATTTATTTTATAACTGGAAAGCGTGCTTTTTTGTAGCTAATAATGCGATTTTTTGAGCTAATACAACTTAATATTTCAAGTTATCCTTGATCAGGTGAAGAAGTGTCCATCACGTTATGAAACGTTGTAGACAATAATCTTTCTTCTTCCAACCAACAATGATTGAACCTGACAGGAGTCGGCAAGTCAATTTAGCTGCATTAAAAGACACTGCAGTGTAATTGAATCGTAATCGTAAATATTGCATTATATCATTTCTGGTGGTAGTAGATTGTTCGTGGTGGTATCCAATAATGCATAGAATTCTCTATTGCACTTAATGTAAACAGAATCAGGTGTGCAATATCATCAATCATTTGATAATTATTGAGATGTATGCACCCTGCGTACCTGGTTATTGTTCTTGTTCCTAATGCCTTTTCAGAGTCAATGCAAAAAATGTTCTTGGTTGTGGTTTTTGGAGCCTTATAAATGTTATTAGCTTTGCAGCTTTAGCATTGTTTAGCATTGTAGCTTTATAAATGTCAGTACTGGTATTGTTATCATCATCATCATCATCATCATATCATCATCTCAAGGAATACGTAGAGTTCAAATATGAAATTTTGATGACAGAGATACAGATAAAAAATTCATTTTAGTCAATTGAAGTTTAAGTACAGAAACTCATAAGTCCATAAAATACTTTATCGTTCTTGTACCCAATGTGATACTTTCAAATCCGAATATATTGTGCATAATATTGTAAGTATTCTTTTGCTCAGATCATGCTAATTGTAGTTGCGTATTATTTTTCTTCTTTGACTGCAATTTAATATATTTAACTCTTATAGAAAATATTAACGCTTCTCATCAAATTTACCTAAATATTTTCATTGACTCACCTTTCAAAGTAGTGATCTTCTACGGCATCTGTTACTTCTGTTAATCCCTGATCTATTTCCTCAGCGATACTGGCCATAGGCCAAATCAAACACATTGATTCCTTTACAAGAGATTTAAATTGTGCACCTGTTAAGCTAGGCTCCAATGTTTTACTTTTTTGTAAACCAAATCTTCGGCTACGTTTATCCATGTTTAACACACTGTATTATTCCAGAAACTTAATTGACTCCGTGTGGCTTATATACTCTTCAATCGTGATTCTTTGCGATGTGGTCTCAACCTTCCTGCGTATTGAGTGATATCCTATTGTATAAGACATACGCCAACATATGCCACATCCAATTGAGAAAGTTGTACCAATTTATCTTGTGCTCTGGACAATTTTTTATCAATTATCAGTAAAGAAAGAAGACAATACGCTCTCCGAGCAAACAACAAGTACACATATCTAGAAATGTCTCACAATATTCCAAGTCGGCAAATAGCTTTTTGTGAAAGGTGTGTATGCACTACATTTAATCCAATCGTAAATTATTTTCCAATCTCTTATTTTGATTGAAAATACATATCAAGTTGTTTCATCATAACAATAATAGATCCTTTTTGAGCAATTCTATATAGAATAACGATGCAATTCCAACGTAAGCGTGTGGTTTAAACATTGTATATAAAAGTTAGCCCCTTATGTTATATTTACAAGAACCGTCAGCAGTTATCTCGCAGTTGATGACTTTCGTCGCTTAGCAATACGGACTGCTTGCATTATTACACGGATAAGTGGGTAACGGTTTTCAATACTGCCTTTTTATATAATTACTATTATGAATTAGACGAGAGACTTTAAAATGCATCTGTATTGTGCAAAAGCAAAACCTATGTGTACAAAAAGAATGATTCAGAAATGCAGTACATGTCCTTCTGAATCTTCTTATGAACAAGATAAGTAGAAAGAATGCAAAGTGAAGCAAGGTGATTTCGTACTTGTAGCTCTCTCAGTATGTTTGCGAAAGTAAGTCAGTGATCACGATTAGTCTAGGTATGACAATATATAGTTATGAATGGATAATTAAAATAAAATAAAGTCATTTAGCACATGTGCGTCAGTCTATCTTCGTTTGATACTTCGAGTTTATTTTAGCATAATATTTTAGGTAAATTTGATTCCGAGTATTGAGTATGTTACTTTTCTACTTTTCAACCCTTCTTGGGGTAACACTGATTGTACAAAATGCAAAACAAAGTGACCCCAGACATTTAAGGAGTTTAATGTACGTCATTTGCGGTCATTTTGGTGAACAAATGCCCGTGGTAACGCCTAATATGGAGGTAAAGTTTGATGGTATAGGAGTAATTGCCATCATCACAACAATTACTCTCGAGGGTAGCAGTCACAGGGCAGTACGAAGCAGGAGGGAGGCAAAGGGAGCACTTGCACCCCCCCCCCCCTGCTCGAAAAAGCGGGACGCTGGTGGGACAAATGTCCCGTAAATGCTTTAACATGTCAATTTAGCGCAAATATCAAGGTTTTATATCGATTTTGGCTGGAAATAGCACAATTTTCGCGCATTAAAAACAAATTGACGGTATATACATCGGGACGAAACATGAATTTCGGGACGGTAAATGTGTTTGGCTTACATGCCTTCGTACGGTCAAATATGAAATGGATTCAAGTATAAGGCAGGGGCATTAGATAAGAGCACAGGTTCAAACAATGAGGGGTCATTGGATGAGAGCATGAATTTTGGCATTCGGTGAGAGAAAAATACAAAAATATGAGGGCAAATTGGTCAAAAATGAGGGGTCTGCATCATTTTTGGCATTCGGTGACCGAAATTTGGCATTCAGTGAGAAAAAAATACCCCAAAAAATATAGGGTCTTTGGGGGGTGAGAACACATGTAATTGTAAAACAAACAGGGGTCTTTGGGTGACAGCGACGTTGAACAAGTGGGTCTTTTGAGCCTTACATACGCGTTGCCTTCAGAATGGGACTATCCATCCGGGCAACTGCTCAGTATGTTACCATTTTCCTTGTTTATAAGCAAACAAAAGTTTCAATATTTAGAACTTCTATAACAATTTTTTGAATTTTAACTAAAACAACCAAAATAAACAATGCACAACTTAATAATAAAAAACGTAACTTTGGGCGAGTTAATTTCACATTCATGGCACCCCATCACACACACACACCCCACCGTTGATTACAAACGGACAAAAAACAAGGGTTAGCCTAAGCCTGTATTCAAAATAAGATGACGCGAAACTTTACGGTGAAACTCATTTAGGTTACTTTTAGTCTGTTTGTCTTTTATGCTCTTCAGAATATTCAATTTTAGCTATTCGCCGAGTCAAATTGGCAATGCGTAATGCCTTTCATATGTTTTGTTGATTTTATTTAGTTACATCTAACTTAAGGTCATCATAAGTAGTGTCAGTGCCCTAGTGAGATTTTAGTAAGTAATTCGCTTGTTCTAAGTGAAAAGTGGTAAGGATAGCATTTCTTTGCAATCATACTGCAATCTTAGAACAATGAACTTTAGAATGATTATGCGCTCTTCTTGTTTATAAATGATTACTAAAATTAGAATTTGTCAGAATCACTAAGGTTTTTTTAAACATGACACACGTGTTCTACCATCTGTATTACTCAAAAAAGAGATCCGTCTATGTGTGTGTCTGTATGTCCTGCTATGCATTTCGCGTCGTCCTTATATCTATTTGAGTTGATATTTGGCACGGGCGCATGGACTGACAGTACGATGTTTGTTACGAGGGTTTTGAAATGACCCAACGGGACAACTAGATGTCAATTTGTCTATGAATGACCTTGATCAACCCACATTACATTGCTGGAGGTTCGACAGTGACACGATAGGTCAATACACATCTGCAAGTCAATTTGTCTAAGAATGACCTATGACTACCAACAAAATAGGTCAGCATGATCTTTGGCCTACTTACAATACATTGAATAAAGTTTCAAAGTGACCCGTAAGTCCGAAGGTCATCTACATGTCAATTTCTCTTTGATTGACCTTTCCCTGGACAAAATCGAGTACAAAAATAGTACAACATTCCTGAGGTGCACATTTGGAACACAATTATAGTACAGTTTTAGTACAAATATAGTTCATAAATTTGTACTATATTTGTACTAAAACTGTACTATAATTGTGTTCCAAATCTGCACCTCTGGAATGTTGTACTATTTTTGTACTCGATTTTTTCCAGGGTTGGCAACCAGATTTGGTCAGATGATTGATACCCTGATTCCATTACGTTTTGGTGAGGTGTAAGATACAAGGTAACCTATTGGGCTAAATTTCAGAGGACGCTGATCCACTGACCATTTGATGTTGGTCAGAGTCTGGTCAGGGAATGATCGATGTCTGTGAGGTGGAGTTTTTTATCTATTGTGACTCCAAGAAACTTAGTAAAACACACTCTGTTTAGTTCTTTATCGTCTAGTTTGACATTAAGAGCTCTTTTTCTGGAATCAACATTATTAAATTGATGGAAATTTTCAGTGTTCATGCTATTTGTATCAACAATTTGTTTTGTATTATGGGGTGTTCAAAACACCATATAATTTGTTTCATTTGCGTTTACAGATAAGTTATTTGCTTTGAACCAATTGTAAATTTCATTGAATACATCATTTATTTTCTGAATTCGTGATTCAAAATCAGGATTAAAAAAAGGAGCGTTGTATCATATCATCTGCAAACAGAATATGTTGAAGCAAATGTGTTTAATTCACAATATCGTTAATATACAATATGAAGAATAGAGGCCAAGAATTGAACTTTAAGGAACACCACATTTGATATTTTTGTACTCAGAATCTTTCAGTTGGTAGCGAACATATTGTTTTCTACATGTGAGATAGTTTTTGAACCAATCAAGTGTGATGCCTCTAAAACCATAGTGTTCTAATTTACACAATAAAATATTATGGTCAATTGTATCAAATGCCTAAGATACATAGATCTAAAAATATACCAATTTTACTTTCATTCCTTTCAACCGCCTGCGTCTACTAAGTAAATGATTACCAAGTAAGTAAGCAATAAGTAGCAAAGTACTAACAACTTTTGTTTACCAACTTATCATGTTTTTTTCCCTATTGGTTAGGTTTAAGAAACATTTTGTAAACATGATCAAATTTGTTCAGCTTTAGAACCACACTCTAATTTCGGTTGTTCTTCATTCAAATCAAGATATCGTATAAGGCCAAAAATAACAACCCAAGTTTGTTTCTGGTAACATGCTTGAAAAAATAATGCGATATGCGGTTTTCTTTTTTTTTTATTATAAAAATGCAGAAAGAAAAACACAAAACAATGCTCTTGGTTTCTTATATTATTAATTAATATCATTATTATCCATTAAAGCTTTGTAAATGACTGCAGCCTTGATTATTCTAATAGGTATTGAGTATCCATGTAATGATATACCGTATATCAAAAATGAACCAATCTCAATAAAACATTTTTACAGAATTGAATGGCTACTATTTCTACAAAATTAAAGTAGCATTACCAAATATTTTAATGTACCTTAAAAGGTTCGTCATGTTGATAAATGCCTTACATTTATCTATAGAGTAAACATCAATTACTGATACTACTAGTAGAACAGATCATGATATTGCTGGTCTACGATACGGGTAATATTGCTGACTATAATTGACTTTCTGTTTATTCATCTATTACTGATAATCTATGTCTCGACTTGATTCTTGGTTTGCACTGTTTTTCACGTTTTGATCGCCCAATATTCAATCTCAATCCTATTTCGCTTTATCTATGCTTATATTCTGTCATGTCTATTTTTTTTTAATTGACTCGTTGTCAAATTTAATTTGAATATCAACTTATGAACATTCACATATATTAGCAATACATCGTTAGTGATTCATTGTTCGCTATTAAAATGTTCCGTTACATATATCAAATTCAAATCATTTATATTAGAACAAGTGTTTCTTGCTCATCAAAAACGTTTTCACGATATTCACTCTAATTTACTTCTACATTAAAATTCAATGGAATATGGAAACATTCTGCCACATCTTCAAGAGGATACAATTCGTGATCCAGATGTGATTAGACCCTCCTTTTTATCAATATTTATCAGAACGAGTTAAATAGTAATGTCTACTCTTTGCAGTGTTAAATGGAGGACAACACATTTTAGTGTTCGCTGGCACCCTCTTTCACTCCATTTGGAGTAAAATTTCAATGGCTTTTCTATTTTTGGAATAGATTAACCAACATATACAACTACGCGTATTTTTGAGTTGGAGTGATTCACACTCTTCTTCGAGTGAATTACGATTCACCTGTTTTTTCACTCTTTTTACATTTAGAGAGTAAAGGGGCGGCCCTAATTTGGTAAAACTATAGTACGTTTGTTCATTTTATGCTGTTAAATGTTGTTTACCATTTCAAGATTAAAAGATGTATTTTACATTTAGAGATTTTCCAGTACAATCAATGGATAGAACACCCTGAAATTATCAAAGAAAGTCTGTTAACTAAAAAAAATTCAAAATTGAGTAAGATAGTTTTACCAAATCAGGGCCGACTGGGCTCTGCATCGGCCAAATATTTACAACGTGTAATCGATGACCAAAACAATATACCCCCCCCCCGTACGTCAGGCGTTTATGGTCTATACGTTTATGTGTGATTGAGCCCTTACCTATGATATGATTCGTAACTTCGTTGTATTGACAAAGCAGTCAAGTTAGCTCAAACAGTAAGGCGCTCGCTAACAGTGCGGAAGGTCCCGAGTTCGAACCCCGCTAGTGCTAAAATGTGCTTGAATTTCCTTGGACAATGAACTAACTGCTAAAATGTGTAGAGCCCGCATGGAATTAAAAATCTGGGAGACATAGCGCACTATAAATCCCCAGTACTTTTTTAATTAATGAGAGGGTGTATTTTCTGAAAATCTCTATAATGCAGCTACCTATAAGAACAGATTTTATCGAAAAAGTTGAAATTCCTTTAAATATCCAATATCCTTAAAATGATTATAACAACAATAATTAACATAGACAAATAGTTAGGTATTCTATTTTGATATCTTACTTTAATATCAAGAGTCCTTGTACGAACAGTTACATTTGCGTTTAGTTAGTAAGTACGTTAAAACATCTCAAGTACTTCATCATGTTTATCATTAAAGTAAAGTTATGTGTTGCATTCTTTGAAGCTTTACTTAAGGCCTAGATACACTTCGTCATTTTTGTAGTCATTTTCACTACTATGTTAAATTTTCAATCGGAATGAAACTTTTCATTTTAATTTTTTCTCATGGTGTAAAATTTTTGCCATGGAGTAATATATTTGACCATTTATCAAAATGTTCATGATGGGGAAATATTTTCTGTAGCATTTGATAATTCATAGCACATAACTTTCTTTGGTTATCATTGTTTTTGAAACAATACCATAATTACCATGGGCTTTTCAATATAATCTAAAATCTGTCTTTGACAGGTACTGTGGATTTTATTCTGAAGCCAAGATTTGCTTTCTGCTTCATATTTCTTCAATGAGAAACATTTTCATTTGGAATGTTTGTCACTGTCTTAATTTTTTGTCATTCTAATTGGAGTTTTTTCGGATTATTCAGATCGATAATATTGTCTAGGAAGTCGAGGTAAATATGCATTCAGTTGTCTGGATTTTGGTAATAATAACGAAGTCTATCTGGCGCTTAAGCTAAGTACCCGGGCTAAGTACACACACTTTTTAACAGGTAGAACAGTAAGTAAGTATCAAGCGATGTTCAAACACATAATTTTATCGTATGTTAACTCAGACAGCATTTTATGTTGTGTTAAATTAACATGATAAATATCAGTGAAAAGAGAATCTGTAGAAAAGTATCAGTAGAAAACGCATCATCTCAAATATACTAATCTATCCTTTGTAATATTTGTATCTAATGTATCTGTCATTTTACCTAATAGAACTGAATTTCTCTCTGTAACGTTTTTATCATCTGAGCTGTCATGGTAACTGTATTTTGTTTTATGCTATAGTGTATTAGCTTTCGTTTTATATCATTTATTATATTTATATCATTATCATTTACCAACAAAATGTCGCCATGGCTTTTTAAAGACGTTTTCATTTCGTGTCAACTTATTTTCTTATTTTGTTGGTCTTTTTATCTTACTAGTGTGACAAAAATTACTACGTCATAGAAGTAATGGATGACTGTTGTTGTCGTGAAAAAGTGGTTAACATTTGCCTATTACTTCTGCATACATTGACGATTGTAACAAAACTTTGGCCATAGGTGTAATATGTCAACCGTCATTTGGTGTTGGCTGATGAGGTCAAAGTCGCATAACAAGGTCAAAGGGCATTCATATAAGGTCAAATTCAAAAATTGTCAAATTAGTTTAAATTGAAGAGTTAAAAATCCGATTGGAACCAAACTTGGAGTATCTATATGGCAACCCTCAAAAAATCATATACCAAGGTCAAATGTCATAGAAGGTGAAATTGTAAATGTCAAACCAGACGGATCTCGAGCTTTCGAGGACCAGTATTTTTAAACGTCTTGGATACACCAGTTATCGGAATTCTGGGAAGCAAGCAACATTCGTATAAGATACGGGACAGTCTATATAAAGCAGTTTATATTTCTATATTATCAACCAACGTATATTTAGGCCTAGCAATGTAAGAATTTAGATCATTGAAACCCCACACCACCAATATCAAAACCATTTACGAACGTACAGAATATGATGGACCTTTGCATTCTTTGGAGACACACCTTATGTTTTATCCACTCAACACACTCTTAAAATTGTTTTACAACGTTGAGTAAAAATTTACTCAACGGTCACGGCTCATTGCTGAGTAAAATCTTACTCAATATTGAGTAAAATCTTACTCAACATTGAGTAAAATCTTGCTCGGTTGAGTCAATACTACTCAACGTTGAGCACATCTTACTCAATGTTGAGTAAAGTTTTACCAACGTTGAGTAGGATTTTACTCAACAAAATGAGCTGTGACCGTTGAGTAAATGTTTACTCAACAAGAGTAAAAAAATTTTAAGAGTGCAACAGTCACACAACTTAACCTACTTGATACAAATCTTACTTGCCAGGAAAATTTAAAAATTGTGAAATTGGACCAGATTAATTTGCATGTAAATATTTGATAAAGCATTTTTGTTCTGTATTACCAATTGAAATAAAACGAATTTTACATTAAACTTCATTTCATCGAGTTTGATATGAAACTTTACATTCTTTCCGACCGTCCGGTAAAGCAAAAAACTTTAAACACGATGATTGTATTTTTTTCTCCGACACACAGTATTATGATACCATCCAGAAGCATAAGACAGGTAATTTTTGTGCGATCTGCTGTAGGACTAAGTTTAGGCATAAACACCTTACTTATTTTTGCGTTTTGGTTTTGTTTTGTTCAGTTCTTGTTTGTTTTTGTTTGTTTGTTTGTTTGTTTTTTGTTTTTATTTTTGTTTGTGTTGCACACTAATTTAATGTATACTACAAGGATCGATGATCAGTTGCATTGCATTATCAGTCAAATTACCTTAGTTTGTTGCGTGGGAAGCGATATCTGCTGGTTTATAATTAGTTTGTAAACTGATCATTCACGCATATGATTATTGTCTATTTTTAGGATGACCCTCTCGATGGCAATTATAATTTTCAAATTATATAAGGGAGTTTAATGAACATAATTAATATAGTCTCTGATTTAAATATGAATTTGCGGCATACCAATGTCAATTACGGTATTGCACCTTCTGCTCATTACAGTAACAATTCCAGCACGAGAATTTATTTTATAACCGGATAGCGTGATATTTTGTAGCAAATAATACGATATTTTGAACTAATACAACTTAATATATCAACTTATCCTTGATCAGGTAAAGAAGTGTCCATCTAATTTATGAAACGTTGTAGACAATAATCTTTCTTCTGCAAACCAACAATGATTTAACCTGACAGAAGTCGGCAAGTCTATTTAGCTGCATTAAAAGACACTGCAGTGTAGTAATTGAAATGTACAAGCATATCGTAAATATTGCATTATATCATTTCTGGTTGTAGTAGATTTTTCTTGATGGTATCCAATTATGCATAGAATTCTCTATTGCACTTAACGTAAACAGAGTCTGGTGTGCAATATCATCAATCATTTGATAATTATTGAGATGGTATGCACTCTACGTAGCTGGTTATTGTTCCTGTTCCTAATGCCTTTTCAGAAACAATGCAAAAATTGTTCTTGGTTGTGGTTTTTGGAGCTTTATCATCATCTCAAGGAATACGTAGAGTTCAAATATAAAATTTTGATGACAGAGACACAGATAAAAAAATTCATTTTAATCAATTGAAGTTTAAGTACAGAAACTCATAAGTCCATAAAGTACTTTATCGTCCTTGTACCCAATATGATACTTTCAAATCCGAATATATTGTGCATAATATTGTAAGTATTCTTTTGCTCAGATCGTGCTAATTTTAGTTGCTTATTATCTTTCTTCTTTGACTGCAATTAAATATATTTAGCTCTTATAGAAAATATTAACGCTTATCATCAAAATTACCTAAATATTTTCATTGACTCACCTTTCAAAGTAGTGATCTTCTACGGCATCTGTTACTTCTGTTAATCCCTGATCTATTTCCTCAGCAATACTGGCCATAGGCCAAATCAAACACATTGATTCCTTTACAAGAGATTTAAATTGTGTACCTGTTAAGCTAGGCTCCAATGTTTTACTTTTTTGTAAACCAAATCTTCGGCTACGTTTATCCATGTTTAACACACTGAATTATTCCAGAAACTTAATTGACTCCCTGTGGCTTATATACTCTTCAATCGTGATTCTTTGCGATGTGGTCTCAACCTTCCTGCGTATTGAGTGATATCCTATTGTATAAGACATACGGCAACATATGCTGCATCCACTTGAGAAAGTTGTACCAATTTAACTTGAGCTCTGCACAAAATATTATCAATTATTAGTAAAGAAAGAAGACAATACGTTCTCGGAGCAAACAACAAGTACATATATCCAGAAATGTCTCACTTAAAATATTCCAAATCGGCAAATAGCTTGTGCAAAAGGTGTGTTTGCACTACATTTAATCCAATCGGGAAATTGTTTTCCAATCTCTTATTTTTGATTGAAATTCATATCAAGTTGTTTCATCATAACAATAATAGATCCTTTTTGAGCAATTCTATATGGAATAAGGATGCAATTCCAACGTAAGCGTGTGGTTTAAACATTGTATATAAAAGTGAGCCCCTTATGTTATATTTACAAGAAACGTCAGCAGTTATCTCGCAGTTGATGACTTTCATCGCTTAGCAATACGGACAATATGATTGCATTATTACACGGATAAGTGGGCAACGGTTTTCAATACTGCCTTTTTATATTACTATTTTGAATTAGACGAGAGACTTTAAAATGCATCTGTATTGTGCGAAAGCAAAACCTATGTGTACAAAAAGATTGATTCAGAAATGCAGTACATGTCCTTCTGAATCTCATTATGAACAAGATAAGTAGAAAGAATTCAAAGTGAAGCAAGGTAATTTCATACTTGTAGCTCTCTCAGTATTTTTGCAAAAGTTAGTCAGTGATCACTATTAGTCTAGGTATGACAATATAGTTATGAATGGATATTAACTCGTATTGTGAATGTGTCTTTAAATACTGGTATTTTTCCAGACATGCTTAAAATGGCTAATGTTACACCTTTACTCAAGAAACCCTCTTTAGACCAAAATATTTTAAAAAACTACAGGCCAGTTTCAAATATTCCTTTTATTGCAAAGGTAATTGAATCTGTGGTGGCATCTAAGTTTAAGGACTTTTTGAATATCCATGAGTTGAATGAGTCCCTACAATCTGCCTATCGTAAAGGGCACAGCACCGAAACAGCTTTGCTCAAAGTTCATAATGATATATTAAGGGAACTTGACAATAATAAAATGGTGTTTTTGGTTATGCTGGACTTAACAGCAGCTTTTGATACGATAGATCATTGTACTTTATTTCATAGACTTGAAACAACTTTAGGTGTTGCTAATGAGCCTCTTGACTGGTTTAAATCGTATATGTTAAATCGCTACAGTAGGTTTTCTATTGACGGCCAATTTTCAAGCAATGTACTCTTAGACTGTGGTGTGCCCCAGGGCTCTATAATGGGGCCTCTGATTTTCACGACTTACATTCTTCCGTTAGGTAATTTAATACGCAGTCACAATTTATCTTTTCACATTTATGCTGATGACACTCAAATTTATATCTCATTTGATCCTAAAAATAATAATGAATGTCAAAAGTCGCTCAATTCTATTCAAAATTGCATTGCTAGTATTCAAAACTGGATGACATCAAACAAATTAAAATTTAATATGGATAAAACAGAATTTATGCTTATTGGGTCAGCCCATAATTTACGGCTACATGAAAATATGTTCCTAAATATAGGCAATAATAATATTAGACCAGTGAATTCTGTTCGTAACCTGGGTGTCATCATGGATGCAAATGGGTCAATGTCCGGTCAAGTAGCGGGGTTATGTCGCACTCTTAACTACCAGTTACGAAATATTGCTCGCATAAGAAAATATCTGGATGAGGATGCATGCCATCATATAGTTAGGTCACTTGTAACGTCCCGTCTTGATTATGGCAACTCTTTACTTGCAGGTATCACCAATGCAAATATTAACAAGCTGCAGCGAATACAGAACAAAGCTGCGCGCATAATATGTGGTGCCAAGCGACGTGAGCACATTTCCCCCTATTTAGCAAGCCTCCACTGGTTACCAGTCAAGCAACGCATCAATTTCAAATTACTTGTCTATACTTATCAATGTGTAAATGGATCCTCGCCTGAATATCTAACATCACAAATTTCTCTTTATAGTTCCCAATGTAGTTCTGGCCACTACCTCCGTTCATCTAAAGATGCTACTAAGTTACATATTCCAAAAAATTATCGTTCCGTAGGTGACGGGGCATTTTCTATACTTAGTCCAAGATTATGGAATGTGCTCCCAGTCTCTATAAGAGAAGAAACTTCTCTTGTTTTGTTTAAAAAGAAATTGAAAACCTATTTGTTCTCCAATCATTTGTAATTTCTCCTAATAGACCGGTGATGATAATACATTTTGTAATTTGTAGTACATATTGTCATTTCATAAACCCATTTTTACCATTGTTAGCTCTCACGGTATCCTTCGCCTTGAGGGTAGACTACCGTCATTTCGCCTGCAGTCAATCTTAGTCTTGTATATTTATTTTCTGAACATGTATCACCTATCATATTGTAAGCTCTTAGGGTTTCCACCCTGAGGGTTGACTACCGGTTCTCCACCGCTGGTCATATATTTTTTGTGTATTTTATTTATTAGTGTAATTTTAAAAATGCAATGTTAATGCGCTTAGACCTTGTTTAAGAATAAGCGCACTATAAAAATAATATGTATATGTATATATAATTAAAAAAAAAAGTCATTAAGCACATGTGCGTCAGTCTATCTTCGATTGATACTTCGAGTTTATTTTAGCCTAATATTTCAGGTAAATCTGATTCCGAGTATTGAGTATATTACATTTTCTACTTTTTAACCCTTCTTGGGTAACACCGATTGTACAAAATGCAAAACAAAGTGACCCCAGACATCTAAGGAATTTAATTTACGTCATTTGCGGTCATTTTGGTGAACAAATGCCCGTGGTAACGCCTAATATGGAGGTAAAGTCCGATGGTATAGGAGTTGTTGCCATCATCACAACAATTACTCCCTGGGGTGGCAGTCACAGGGCAGTACGAAGCAGGGGGGAGGGAGCACTTGCCCCCCCCCCCCTGGCTCAAAAATGCGGGACGCTGTTGGGACAAATGTCCCGTAAATGCTTTAACATGTCAATTTAGCACAAATATCCAGGTTTTATATCGATTTTGGCTGGAAACAGAATTTTCGCGCATTAAAAACAAATTGACGGTATATACATCGGGTAGAAACATGAATTTCGGGACGGTAAATGTATTTGGCTTACATGCCTAGCGCCTTCGTACCGCCCGGGTCAAATATGAAATGGATTCGGGTATAAGGCAGTGGCATTAGGTAAGAGCACAGGTTCAAAAAATGAGGGGTCATTGGATGAGAGCATGAATTTTGGCATTCGGTAAAATATAAAAATAATGACGGCAAATTGGTCAAAAAATGAGGGGACAGCATCATTTTTGGTATTCGGTGACCGAAATGTGGCATTCAGTGAGAGAAAAATACAAAAAAATATAGGGTCTTTGGGTGAGAACACATGTAATTGTAAAAACAAATAGGGGTCTTTTGGTGACAGCGACGTTGAACAAGTAGGTCTTTTGAGCCTTACATACGCGTTGCCTCCAGAATGGGACTATCCATCCGGGCAACTGCTCAGTATGTTACCATTTTCCTTGGTTATAAGCAAACAAAAGTTTCAATATTTAGAACTTCTATTACAAGTTGTTGAATTTTAACTAAAACAACCAAAGTAAACAATGCACAACTTAACAGCTTAATAATAAAAAACGTAACTTTGGGCGAGTTAATTTCACATTCACGGCACCCCACCACACACACACCCCACCGTTGATTACAAACGGACAAAAAACAAGGGTTAGCCTACGCCCAAATTCAAGATAAGATGACGCGAAACTTTACGGTGAAACTTATTCA
>JXSR01S007409.1:30196-44435 GCA_000969725.1 Ophiothrix spiculata | reverse complement strand
ACTTTTTTATGGGGGTCCAGCTTAGGGGAGGTGGGGAATACTAATATGTATCTGAAAATCACTAAGAGATAAAAATAGCAGAGATAGCCCTTTTTTACCCCGTGCTCCCCGGTTAGAATTGATCCCTATGTTCAATACGTTTCTTTCAATTCAATAGTTATTAGTCATCTGGCTATTTTGTCTCCAATCACCGTTAACGCTTGGAAATTAGTATAGGATTTCATTGGTATATACTGAATATTTGTTTTCATGAAACTAAACATGCATATTTTTATAGGTTTTAGATGATTACACAGAATCGTATGCAAAACCCCAGGGTTGAGAGACCAAACCCGAGTCAAGTATTTACAACGAAGATACAAAACAACAGGATCCAACTAAAAGGCTTGGTATGTCAGCACTAGATGAATTTCGCAATTGGACATACCAATTCCCAAACACAACATTTCTTAAAGAGTGTTTGCGACACTTTTTCAGGTGGAAGGGGAGCAAATCAGCAAGTTGGAGTTTGGGCAACTTTCAGGGCTATGTTGAATAACAAGACTTTGCATCTTGCAGACTTCCAGGGAAACCACTTTAATATTTTTTTCACAATGGAGGAGCAGTTTATAATCATCTACCAGATATAAAGGCCATAATTGACAACTTCTAACAAAATATATTGGGCAACACAAGCAAATATATCTTGTGAGGAACTTTTAAGTGCAGCTCGTGCTTTAGGGATCATAGATAAACATATAACCGGACCCCTTTGGAGAATTCTGGCATCTCCAGATGTTCATGTGTTAGATATGAATGCATACTACCAAACATTAACAGACAAATTAGACAACTGGAGAGTTGATGCTAAAGAGTTGCTCGACCCACATTTTGTCATGTATCCAAGTTACCCGCCAATACATGATGAAGTGTATGATTCACTATAAAAAGCTACAAATAAGAATATTCAGAGAATGACCTTAGAAATACTGAGTGCAATTCTTGGAAATTGTAATGTGAGGAGTGAATGACGAGTGTGTGTGGAGATTGTGTTCGCAATATCCACTTGTAAAGGCCCGTAAAACGCTTGGCTTTCTTCAGAGAAACCTGTATAGCCACCAGAAGTCGGGAAACAAGCCTACATTTCTCTAGTCCGGCCAATGTTAGAGTATGCCAGTGTTTGCTGGGACCCGTACCACCAAAATGAAATATCTCAGCTTGAAGCCGTTCAGAGGAAAGCTGCAAGGTTCATTAAAAGTGACTTCAGGCGAACAAGAAGTGTAACCAGCTTTCTCGAGGATTTACAGCTACAACCTCTCCAACAAAGAAGAGAAGCAGCAAGACTCTCCGTCATGTATAAGATTCATCATGATGAGGTGGCAGTCAGCATTCCAGAATACAGACAGAAACATCTAGAGTCAAGACCAGGCGACAACATTCGGGACAATACAAGATCATTGCACCAAGAATTGACTCTTATAAGTTCAGCTTCTTCCCAAGGACAATACCACTTTGGAACAATCTTCACCCTTCAGTCATCAATGCACCTTCAGTCATGGCCTTCAACCGACTCACACAACTTCCAGCCACAGATGTAGAGACAAAGCTGTACAAGGGCTCATCTCCTACACCAGCTGGAGAAGCACCAATGTAATTTAGCACCAGCCATGTTTTTACGCGCACCAGTTTTTGATCTTCGTCTTGTGAAACACTTCTTTTGGTGATGGGCCTATATATGTTTTTGATGTTATCTCGCACTGGATGTGATGTTCTGTATACTTGGAGTGATACCAGCAATTTTGATGGTCTACCAAGAATTGACGTAGATGTACAAGCCAAAGATCACGGATACAGACTCCATCACATATTACCAATGGCAAAGTGGGGAAAAAGTGGAGATCCAAGCAACAATTGAAGATGCCCTGAATGAATTGCGAAGAATGGTGCCTGCATTCCTTGTACATGTCTATGTTAAGCGAGCTCAGGCATCATTCTTTGACAATGTCAAAGAGTCTGTAGACGGAGTTCATGTGGCAGTACAAGTGGACTTTGCAGAAAATGCATCATTAGTACACCGAGATGAAATCCAGTCGGCCCACTGGGTTGATCAAGACATCAATGAAAGCATTGTCATCGTATCTGATGACCTCAATCATACCAAGTTTTAGAAGTGTCCATGCTTTTATGAGCGAGATTATCGGTTCATTAAAAGAAAAACACCCTGAAATCTGTGAAATCGATTTATTTTCAGATGGGGCAAGCTCCCAATTCGAACAACGATTCCTTTTTCCAAATCTTTACTACAACTTGGAGGAAGAGTTCGATATGAAAATAAGGTGGCATTTTTTTGCCACCGAGTTCGATGTGAAAATAAGGTGGCATTTTTTTGCCACCTGCCACGGTCAAGGTGTAGTCGATGGTTTAGGGGGGACAGTCAAGAGGGCAGTGTGGCGGTACGTTAAGAGTGGAAAGAGACAAATGGCAACTGCTAGGGAAAGAAACCCTGGCATATCAATTAGATTCATATCGTCATCAAAAATTCAACTCTCCAAGCAAAAGTTAGACACTTTCTGGAGTGAAGAAAATACAGAAGCACACAATAATACTAAAAAACTACGTTATTAGAAAAACTAGATAAAAAGATAGAAAATGATTTGTAGAATTACAGAAAAGGATAATATGTTTGTTGTGCAAGATATCAAATCGTATTGAAGAGCTTGAGACAAGATTTTCCGCAGTAGAAGAAGTAGGTGTTGATGAACATGACTTGCAACAGTTTGTTTTACTATTTTGTTTATTAATAGCAATTGCATGCCAGGCAGACAACAGACAACTTACTCTGCAACATTTCACTCATGCCTGGGAACGTAATCTACACTATATAAGGAAGTAAATAACTGAAAGCCCACTACATGCTTTGGGGCATGTAAAATCATCTTGGATGCAGGAGCCCTTGGCAACAGACCACATGTTCATGGTCTGATTTCATTTGATTGTATGATTTACATCTAAAGGATATCTTGGGTCCTCTAGTTGGCCAAGCTTCCAACGATGATGCCAAATGGCGTACGCTTATGGTAGAGACAGCATTCCGCAAAGCTAGACAAGGGCAAGACAAGTTTCAACCAATCTCTGCTGAAGAACAGTTTAGTAAACTGTGCATATTTGTAACTCGTCTCAGTTCTGATTTTAAGTTTATTTTCATTTTAAAATGAACGATGGATTTGTCAACTGGAGTGATCTAGACTTAGAAGAGGTTTTAGATGATAATAACTGGATAATGTCAACCTTTGGGGCTGTGAAAGTGAATGGAAAAATAGTGGGAGTGAAGCAAATCTGGAGCTAGCGACCGTCGAGAAACAAGATGAGAATCAGCCACCAAAATCGACAAAGGAAAGATGCCGCTATAAATGTCCACTCTGCAACAAAGAAAAAAAGGTCTATTTCAGGATTTCATGGCCATGTAGTCAAAAAGCATAAAATAAACTGGACCTGAAGGGTAAGTTTTTTGAGTAAGCTTACAAATTTGAGACTGCTTTTCCTTGATAAATCTGTGCTTGTAATTGAACATGTTTATGTCCTCAAGAGTCAGTTTCTAGATTTGGTTTCTTGTTTCAAGTTCACCATACATACCCTTTGAAGAAATGATAAGGCCAAGTAAAATAAATTATTTGTTTCTGGTAATGCATGTTCAAAATTTTAAGGATATCTGATTACTTAAAACATTACTGTAAGGAGGTGAACTCAGGTGATTTCTTGATATGTATCTACAGTGGCAAGAAGAAATTGAGGCATCCAAGAAATACTTTTTTATAGTGATTTTATATTATATTTTATTTTGGGAAGGCTGATGTAATTTAAGATTCTTTGGTGTAATGAGAAATTTCTGAATGCTGCCCTGGACTTGATCTTTAGAAATGTTGACTTTGAACTGCCAATTAAAGGTGGAAAGTTATATTCATTCAATGTTTTTGATGGATTTCTTAGAAGTTTTTCTGAAGCACAGAGTGCAACTTCTAGAGAAGAACAACAAAAGTAAGTTGGAAAATATGACTGAAAATGACAAGGACGTTCTTTTCTACATTAGTGGTTTCATACTGCATAGTATTAAAAAATGCTACATGAAATCTAAATCAAGACCACACAACTGACTGATTTTTTGGATATGTTAAAAGCAAGCGATATTGATAAGAACATGGCTGCTAAATGGACCAATGTCATTAGTCATGGTGGCCTTACTAAACCATGCACGGAATTTTTCGAATTATTGTGCAATTGGAGACTTGGCTACGAGAACTAATTGTCACTAGTTTTCTGAAATCCGACTCATTGGTTGAGTTAAAGGAAAAAGTTGTTGAGTATTCGTTATAATGCGATGACATCAATAACACCGGGAGCAATACCAACTAAATTGTCAACATATCTATCTGTAACCTAGACATAAATCAATGTAACTTGCTCAACAGAAGATTGGGCTTCTGTCCAACCCCACCTGATATTGACATCCATAAGCTTAAACAAGACCTTAAGGAATTCAGCAGAAGAATGCGCACCAGGACATTCTTCGAGGCAAAACGTCTATACGAGAATCCTGATGAAGAATCAACCCCGCCAGAACCCAAGCCAAAATTACTTTGTTCACAAAGTACCTAGAACCCATGCACCTCAAAAATTTCACTTTTTGGAATAATTTATTGACAAGGTTGTTGATGAGATTTCAATGTACCAATCAAGTATCACAAAGAACAGAACCCTTAGGTAAAATCAAATTGTTTTTTAATTATAAATTTTTAAATTATAAATTTATAATTTTGAAAATTCTATCGAAAATCATAATTTATTTGTAGTTGACTTTGAGAACAATGTTTTGACCTTGAAAATGTATACAACATTTTAATTTTCAGAGACTATCTTCTATTAAAGTTGTATCTTTTGATGCACATGCCTTTTACGCACAACAAATGCAAAATTGCTATTAAACAAAAAGTAAACTACGACTTGTCACCCATTCTATAAAGAACATACAAATAAAAACACGCACCTAATTTTAACTTGAAGTCTAGAAATCAAATATATTTGTAAAAGTTGTTCAGAAGTATGTCAAAATGGAATTGTTTCACTTGGGTTTCAAAGCAGCATGTAATTTTTTCATGATTTATACCAATATTTATTCATGTTAATGTACTATGAATTTTGTATTACAGAATCAACAACTTTTTTACAACAGGAGGGAGGATTTACAACTCATTGACTACAGTCATGAAAGTTCCAAACCATCATCTGTATATAAATGATGAAACACTTCAAGATGCTTTGGCATCGCTAGATTCCCCGAAGACCACAAACAAGCTGCAGCATCCCCTGAGAAAACCAACATCAAAATATAACATGGACGAATAACTAAGGTAAGAATATTATTTTGAAAACAATTGTCTCCCCTGAATGTAATTAAGTTACATGCATATATTTCTGTGCGTGATATCTTTTCATATTATATTTCAAAACTTGTAAAACCTACAAAAACACGACAAAATTAACTCACAACTAAACTTACATACAATTTCAAATAGATGAAAAAGACAGTCGCTAATGTGTTTTATCCACATGGCTACAAGATTTTCTTGAAGCTCTGCCTACCCTTGACAGAGGATCGCAAGAAGATATGCAGTCGCTATTCTCAGCAGTCCTAAGCAGTACTTAGGTACAATATCTACTGAGTTATTTGAAGACTTTCTGCCTACCTCAAGACAGACCTCTTGACATCCAGACATCAGATGCAGAACCTGGAGTGGGGACAAGCGAGAGAATGATCCATATTAGGAGTGCTGAAAATTTCCGTAGCACATAGATCATGACTTTATTCCAGCAACTAGACCTCTACAAACCCAGTGGCTCGCGGATAGACAAAACTACTCTCCTGTCATTGTTTAATGGTGGGTCATGGTAACAGAATTTTAAGAACTCGAGTAGAGACTTTAAAATTGAGAGCACCGCGTTCAACTACATCGGTTTTATACAACCAAGATTTCTTGTGGAGATGCTACAGCGCGAAGATCCTGATGGATTTTACGACAGAATGTTGATAACCTGTCCACCAGAACTTATTGTTTTGTACAACGACTTAATTGTGCCTATGCCGGACAATATATTGCCCTTCTTTGACGTCTTTCAAATTATCCGCAATATTCACCAAGATGGAGTCAAATTTGTTTATTCATTCACCGGCAAAGCTAAGTGCAAGTTTGCACAATACCACAATGATTTGCAAGAGCAAAAAGCAAACACTGACGATGAAAACAAAAGGGGGCATTTGACCAAGGCGATCACTCAAATAGTTAGGAATCGCAGGAATCATCCCCGTTATGGAATGTGTATTTGACAGTTTAGCTGATGGAATTGAAATCAGTCGCAAGAATTGGGACACCCTTATTAGTTGCGAGAGCATTGACCACTCATGGACAATCAGCGTCTACAACCTTGAACAGAAGTGGGCTTTGATGCCACCAGTTTCTGGCAACCTTACTGATTCATTTCTCACAAGATATTCCGGCAAAATTACCAAGTTCTTGACATGGAAAGACAATGTTATTTCCCCTAGGTGTGCTGTTCAGAATCACCTCGTCCCTTCACTCACGGATCACGTAAGTGGACGCATCGTTAGTGCTTAATTGTTAGTGCTAATGTAAAGTCTGCCTTAGATTTTATGATAGAATTGGAGCAACTGGATTTAGGAGATGTTATTGAAATGCAGAGTAAAAATCAGAATAAGCGTGTAAGTAAAGTGTTCAAGAAAAAGAAGTATAGTCAACTGTCTGACGGCGCGTTAGAAGTATAACAAGACCTGGACATTTCCAAGGAACGCTATCATTAAAATGATGCGCACATCGATGTTGAGGCTGGACCATCAAAAGATACCCCAGTGACTCAACCAATTACACCCATGGAAGTTGACTCATAAGAACTTTAAATGCATGATTAGACTGTATTGATGGACATAACATTATTGGAAATAAATCCAAATTGTAAACTAAAATGCTTTGAGGTGAGCATCTGAAATTTTTAAATAGTTATATTTTTTAAATCTTTAATGTCATTATTCCAAAAGTGTAATAGTTTCTCGATCTTTTTATAATTCTTTATATTTCATAAATACTTCCTATTAAATAACTTTTCTTTATTAGGTACTATTCACCCAGTTAATTCTACAATTTGTAATTTGATTTCATAAAACAACGAATGTTAAAACAACGAATGTTAAAACAATTCTTTTATTAACCTCAAATTTTGAGATGCTCATAAACTTATTGAAAAGTAAACAAACTTATAAAAAGCCATTCAGATACTGTATATTTTGCAAGCAGATAAAGTCAAGCTTGAGTAAGCACATAGCTTTATATCACAAGCATGAAGAGAGAGTACAAATAGCCTTATCAAAAAAAGAAAGATTTTTAATTTTTGAGGAGTTAAAGAAAGAGGAGATTCTTACCGTAAATAAGCAAGAAAAGATGCACCGAAATTTCAGCGAGATCGAACGGTCACGCAGTAATGATACAACTCTTGTGATGTGTCCAGAATGTAGTGGTTTCTTTGCTAGAAAGTACATCAAGAAACATACAAAGATATGTAAGGAAGTATCATATGGATCAATTCAAAGAGTGTCGATACCAACAGCTTTGATCCTAATGAACGGATGGCATAAGTAGAGTATACAATGTACTGCTTATTTTTTACATTTTTTACACAAGATGTACATAAACTCAATCAGCCCCATATAAAATCATCTGTTATTTTCATCTGTTACTCAAATTTTCCATGAAATATATAAATTTGACTAATTAACACAATGCAACTGTTTTGTCCATGTAAAGCATTAAAATATAAGAATTTAGATCTATGTGGAGGGATGGGGTATGCCTACTTAAAAGTTTATTACTGTGATGGTACACAGAAATTTAAAAAATATTTGGAGCCACGGTTGTAACGAAGTGTCACCTCCTATATTAATCCTCCTTGCTATAGTACACTGTGGGTTGACCGCAGATTCAGGTCATGTTCTCAATTTGTATTAGACTACATGCACATAGTTTGTTTAGGTGTAGTCAGGAGACTTCTAAACCTATTTAAAAACAGGGCCATTAATCTGTAGACTTTCAGCCAGTAATTGTAAATCTTCATTCAATGCACAAACTATTAAAAAATCGGTTACCCAATTTAAAAATCCAGTTGCTTAAGTAGTTAAACGTGATGCTATAAAATGCAGCTTCTGGATCCATAATAACGTCAACAAAAAACACATATGGATCTATCAAATGTAATGAACGGGATCATTGTTTTTTGATAAAGACCGACAATTATGTTGAAGAAATATTTGAGGATTGACGACTCATTTGCAATGTCATAAAGCCTGAGATCACACAGAATCTTTTTACCAAGCCATGCAAATCAAAAATATTTAACATTGCATATGTGCCAAAAAGACCTAAAGGATCTCGTAAGATTATCTCAACGATGTTCGTAATAGAAAAATAGTTAGGATCCCCATACACAAAGGATATGCATATCTTCCTGTTCTTCACCCATTTGAGAAGACTGCATGCATATTAAGTACATTAAAAAGTTGACACTCTCTCAAATAATGAACACGGAAATTTGTTCTACAGACTTCAAAAATCTGTCACAATTGAGGGTAACAAGAGGATTAAACATGTTAAAGAGACATATTTATCCCCCAAATAGAACATTGGCATGCTTTAAATCCAGAATGCCCATACTGAAGTCCTAAATGTCTGCCAAAATCAATTTTCATGCCAAAGATATGGGTAAAGGAGACTTTTAAAACAGCATTAAAACACTAAATATTCAACAGAAAATGACTCAAATATCCATATTTTTGATGATGATTGTTACAGTTAAACAATGTGGACCAGAGCGGTACAGGTGGAGGGGAAAGGCAATGAAGAACGAGAGCAAGAAGGGACAGTTCCAGAAAACTGGATTGACGTGGAAGGTAAGTACTTGTACTGGCCAGCAACTACTAATGCAGAGAAATCAATAAAGAAGCGCCGCTCACCAGAAGTTGGCTGGATGGTGTTCTATCTGAAGTTAAACTAGTAACTGGTAAGATTATTAAATTTGCAACCCTTAAATCATTTATAGAATCAGAAACAAAAATTCATCCGATTTTTTGATCAAAGCTGATTACAACTGTATGCCTGACATCAAGCAAATAATCTCCTCATACAACAAAACTCAGTGTTTTAATGAAATGTAAACAAGACGTAAACCCCAAAACCTGTAACCGCAGAGATAAGAACACATGCCCCCTGGATAATAAATGCTAACTTCAAGCATTATAAGGCAACAGTCATGCGACATGACACCAAGTAAGGAAACATATGTTGGACTAACCGAGAACACATTTAAGTCTCGATACAATGGGCACATGTCATCTTTCAACAATGATGAAAGAAAAACGAAACAACTCTTAGTGAATATATTTAGAAACTTAAAGACGATCACGGTGTTAATTTTCAGTAGCAGATGGCAGCGTTACAGAATTAGTTGTTGGTCAGTGGCGAGAAGATTTTGACAATAAGCACACGTGGTATCTAAGCGTAAGATTTGCGCCTTATACGCAAAACGCAATGCAGGCACTAGTTTTTTACCCATTGTCTTCCCGGTAAGCGCCGAAAATGGCGTGAAATAGTAACAAGTAACCATGAGTGCTCCCAAGCCCTTCAGTGATAAAACTTTTTACGTGTGATTTCCTATACCTCAAAATGCTGATTTTTCAAAAATTTGCTACCTATAGAATTTTCTTATTTTTTAGCTGGTTAATTGGGAACGTCAAATGGATGTCAAATCAAGAAAAAAAAAATATGGGGTCACAGACTGTTTTCAAAAGATAGCTAGAGATGAAATTACACGGGCTAAAATCTAAAAAATAATTGTCAACTGGGATGATGGTGCACATGAAAATCAGTGACAGAATGCATCAATCGCCTGTTTCAAGACGCAAAAGACCTAATCCATCAAGTGCAGCAACTGGTATTCCGGTACAAAGATGGTCACTATGAAAACATTTGCAGTCAACAGTCTTTCAACCTCCAAGATGCTAGCTCACCTCGCAAAAGGACTCATTCAGTTTGGCCTTCAACATTCAATCAAACAGTATCAGATTAAAATAATCATGAGACAAAAAATCCCGAAGTATTCCTCATTGTTTGTGATGCGTTAAGAAGACAAATGGCGAAAGCAAGCTTAAGCAACATTGAGCCAAGTTTTTGGACTCAATTTGATGCGTGGTGCAAAGAAATGTCTGCTAAACTGAAAACATTTAAATTTTAAAATACTTTTCTAAAAATGGACTGCTTTTCATGGCTAGAAACTGGACGTGCTGTATGTCGGCAATCAAACATATATGTGTTATCTTTCATGCCCTTGACAGGTACTACTACCTGTATGCTCGTTGGCTTCTATTTCACTGGAGTCAACTTCCAAAATATGTTTTGGATCATTTTGAGAAACATGTCCTTGAACTTTAAAGAATACCTGATAAAAGAGTGTTTTGTAAACCATAATTATTTGTTTTTGTTGATTAATTATATGTGAGGATGAGGCAGCCAACTCATGTCCAGTCCGAGCAGGAATCATGGCCGAGGTTGTGGCAAGGTGTGGCAAGGGAGCAATGAGATCAAAGAGAGTAGAAATGGACCCCATGATGGCCGAGATGCTAGCTGAAGTTAGAGCCAATACTCAGGCTAACCTTCAAAGAGCAGAAGAAGGGGAGAAAAGTCCCACATTTGTTGAAGAGTCGGATGAGGAGTCGGATGATGAAGATGAAGAAGGGGAGATTCTTCACTCAGATGAGGATGAGCTGCCCGAGCTGGCGGCATGTTTCCAGGTGTCCAGCTAGAGGAGGAGAAGGATGACCAGTGGGATGATCCTGGAGATGGAATCGCCGAAGGTGATGAAGAGTCGGAAGACAATGAAGACCAGCTTGATGAGGAACTTCATCAACTCTTTGTTCCTGCTCCATCGAGGAAAAAAAGGGTCCGGACCAGGCAGGCCTTCTTGGACGACGACCCAGATCCTGATGGCAGTGACACTCCAGATTATCCCCCTGACGAAAATGGCTGGACACGAAACAACAGGAAGCTTAAAACCAATACCTTCCGAGGAACAACTCCACTGGGACCAACGCAAGATCCTGAGCGAGTGAAGTCGGTCTTGGACTACTTTTTTAAGTTTTTTCCCCTTGACTTTCTTTGCCCAGATTGCCTCTTGGACAAACAAAGCAATAGCCGAAGCAGCAGAATACCACCAAGGAGGAGATCCGGGCTTGGTTCAGAATACATTTCACGATGGGATGTGTCCGCATCCGAAATTACAAGAATTATTGGAGCACCAAGCCTGGATGGTATAACCACCTCATCGCCAGGACCATGTCAAGGAAGCGGTATGAGTTTCTCACCGGAGCCCTCCAGCTGTGTGATTCTGACACCAACCCCCAGGAGAAGCAGCATTTCTACCTCCACATTCAGAAACATCCCGTGTTCGCCCTTCAATCACTGTGGGACAAGGTTCAAGAAACCTGCAGGAAAAATTACAACGCTGCACCGGATCTTGCCTAGGTAGATGAAGCAATGATCGCCTACAAGGGCTCAAAGTTGGCTCTTAGGCGGGTTTTCATGCCCCAAAAACCAACACGGGTAGGGTTCAAGATCTATGCCGTCACGGAGTCCCTCAGTGGTTACATGGTTGTGTTAGACCATCAGCGCAACCTTAAGGAGACCATGCCAAACCTGGTGCTTCAGATTATGCAGCCTCTGATGGGATTTTACCACCATCTCTACACTGACAGAGCCTATACCAGTGTTGAAGCAGCCAAGTGATTGTTAGCTGTCCGGACTTACATCATGGCCAGCATTCCAATGAATGCCTCAGGTCTCTCGAAGGACTTTACATCCAACAAAAAGAAGAATCCTCATCCAGAACGCCTGACCCAGATGAATTCCACTGCCCGTGGTGCTCAGTATTACCATCAGAATGACACACTCACCCACGTGCTGTGGAAAGACTCAAAGATATGCTCTCTACTATTGACTGCTCATTATGCCTTCCGAAACAAGAACAGGGATTTCATCACCAGGACCTTCAGCACATCATCAAAGGAGAAGGCAAAGGAGGATCAAGTCTCAGCACCACCTCAGGCCATCTCGTACAACAGGAACTATGGAGGTGTCGACAAGGCGGACCAACTACGTGCCTATTTCAACAACGACCGAAAGGCCCAGAAGTGGTGGTTCCATGTGCTGTACTTCCTGATTGACATCTGCACGGGCAACAGCAGAATATGCTTCAAATTATTTGTACTTGGCCCACCTCTCTGTGGTAGAATTTTCACTTATAATGTCAACAAAATTTTGACTGATGTCACCACTTTAAAAGTGCTAAATACAGCTGGGTCATATAAGGAAGGTGCTCAACAAATCAACGAAGATCTTAGGCACGGTTCCCAGTTCTTGACGCACTCTTTTGCATCATACGAAAGGCTTTGACGCAAGAACGATGACGAAAAATATTTTGAGTCTTGACGCAAAAATTGCTCCTGGAATGATTCAACGGCTCCTTGAAGTGGAACAACGATGACGCAGTCGGATTTATAACATGGCCAATAATTTCCAATAAACCATGTCGAGAATATCGATCAATCAATATAGCAATTTTTGCGGTTATTAACTTTAAACACTTATTCCTGTCTGGTCATTTATTGATATTGATTGATTATGCACACTTTTATTAACATCACTTTGCATTTTAAAACTGTTTGCCGATTTGTTTTGCTTAGTTTTTATCAGAGTGGCTATTATTAATTTCAAATCAAACCCGTGATGCGATCTATTTTATTTTCGATGTACAGGCTTCTAGCTTTAATCATATCATGCACAAAGTATAAGGCCGTTAACGATATTTATTTTATTGATAACTAATATGTGTTACAATCTAAGTCATTTTGATTTTTGCACTTGAATCACTCTGATCTAGTTACGGTATCATAATGCTTTAATTTTTGCCGTGCCGTTTTCAATTTTTTTTTATCAGCCTTGCTGTCATTGTTTTTATCGTAAATAATATAATGTTTGCACAAATGTGTCGTCTTGAAAACCGGCATCATAAATTTAGATTTGTTTTACGATATTTTAACTTGATTTCTTGGTGTTCAGTCGACATGTACTACTTTTGAAGCATTAATAATATTGTTTATTGCCCATTTTTTAAAGTGTGCGCAGATTTCTTTTAAACTACTTTATTTCTTGTGTACTAAGTGTGAGTTTCAGTTACTTTAAACTCTACATGTTTTAAATATTTCCTGCAACTATATATCTAGCACTGCATTTGATCATAATTCACAAAAAAAGTTCATGTTGACATGAATTTTAAAATAACCGGCATATTGATATTTATCTAGAACAACAACAAAACTGTTCTAGAATTAAAACATGTATAACTGTATACTTATATCGCTCTGATTTCTTTTCTTTTGTCACGATGAAACAGACTTAACCTTGTTGGTTTTTATCTGATGTTAACTTTTTGGTTATTTTGTCATTGGTATTATACTATAATTTTCATTTTCTTTAATTAATTTTAAATCATGACGTGATCGGTAGACCTATATAGTGTTTTTAAACTATAGGGAAAATCTTAGATAACATTAAAATCATATTCTTTTTACCGATCTACTAGATTTCAAAGTGTTGATTTTTATTACACGGGCCAAATAATTAATTTGGTAAGCGGGTGTCATCAATTGCTACTTTGCCCGACAACCACGGGTAGCTCATTGATTAGCTCCCCGCATAGGCCCCGTCCGTATATGTCGTGTGAAAATCTAATGAGATTTATTTGGGCATATATCTGGGCGGATTTTACCGCTGCATCAAAACGTCATTCATCGCGTTTTATGTTTCTAGAAATTGTTGAAAAAGTCTTTAAAATATCATAATGCAATTAGTAAAACTGAATTTGAAATTACTTTCCTGTCAAATAAAGATCTTTGGACATTAAGTATATAAGTTTTTAACCCGATCCTTTGACGGCCGAAAAAGGAAAGCACAATGTAAACTAAACAAGTTTAATAATTAAAAGAAATAATCACGTTATTAAAAAAGTACATATAAGGCATACAACCATACAAATCATCATTTAATAATTCCTTCAACTTGAACATCTGTATCAGAAAGTGTTACATGTACCA
>JXSR01S007408.1:31524-43295 GCA_000969725.1 Ophiothrix spiculata | reverse complement strand
TTACAGTATGTAATTTGTCAATATCATCTACAGCAAAATATACAGCGTGTCTACTTGATGCATCTGAAATAGATCCTCAATGTATTTTACTGTTTATAGCTTGCTTTGTCATTATTCAAAATGGCTGCCAATCACCGACTCTTTAATTGTAATTATTAAAAGATAAACTACATGAACTTATTATAGTATCATAGACCTCTATCGTGATTTTTAGACATGTTTTTCATTGAGTATAAGTAGAATTTTGTCTGTTTTATCTTTCAAAGCCATCCTTTATTATTAAGGTGTTTTGTTCATGAGAGATCCGCCCGAAGACTTTTAGTAAAAATCGGCATGAATGATATTTTATCGATGTCGAACCGATTTTTAGAATAAAAATTTGGGGTCACCGGACTCGTTTTTGCATGAGAGTCGGTTTAAAAACAGCATTTTTAGAGGTTTTGGGGAAAAAATTAGTACAGGGGTCTATGGGAAATGTGGCAAAAGTGAAATTATTTAGTGTTGATTCAAAAAATCTGCCCGAGCATTTTTGTTAATTTTTCACAAAAGTTGCGCTAAAGTATGTTCTTACAAATAAAAAATTGGGGGTCTTCGACTTAGTTTGTGAGAAAAATAATAAAATATGGCAATTTTTAGCTTTAAAACACTACTCAGAGTATATGCGCATACGTATTGCAGCGCTTACCTACTCGGAAACTAGCGCGTACTGGTACGCGTGGACGGCGCGTGGACCAAACACCTTAAATGTCCATTGGTAGCAAGAAACGAACAAAATACTCTGTAAAAATTAGGATGAACTGGAGAGATCGAGCTACCTCGTGAAACTAAGTATTAATTTTTCATACTGACAAAGAGTTAAATTGTTTTTTCGACAACATTACATTGTCGACAAAAAGCTAGGCGATACCAGGCTTAGATATTATAATCGCGAATGCATATAACTTAGCGAGTCGCCACATAGTATATAAAGTCAAGTGTTGGGGACAGAGACTTTCGCACATATCCGTTCAAAAGTTCAAAATCTACACTGAAAACATTATTTCGTCAAACGCGGTGGAAAAGTCGTCAAACAGGGGTTATAAATTAGCCATGCAAGTGAATTTTCCCTTATTCGTCGCTTGACGATATTTGCGGGCGCATGACAAACGAAAACAAATGCAGGACAAATTAATTTAATAACTGTACGAATTACAATCTGTGGAGGACGAGTTTGAACGATTGACAAATGCACTTTTCGTTAATTGACAAATGCATATCGTCATGAGCTAAGGTCAAGACGAATTAATGTACGCATGACAAACTATGTTGACAAACTTCTTTGAGCACGACTAACCATACCTGAGAGCTGACGAATTTGCATGACGAATTATAATCGTATATAACGTGTTACCGTACCTTCAAGAAGTGGCGTGGCGTTTTATTCTCGAGTCGATTGCACAGGAGGACAATTAGCGACAACACATCTTTCGATTCGGATAGAACAACTCTTTAATTCCAGGTTAGGTTTGTGCCTAGCTTATCATCACATTCCGACCAGACCGCATTGGATTTGGAGTCGGACAGAACAACACTACTGGACTCAGAATTCCCAGACTCATACTTAAGCTTACTCATCATACTTCATCATCAGATTCTGACCAGACTAGTCCATCTAGATGGACCCCACAAGTGAGCGACGTAGGCGCACGCTTCGCGTTCGCTTGCGAGGTCCATCTGGATTGACTAGACCAGACAGCCATTGCAAAACCTGCAAGCAGAACCTGAGTGTTTCGTCTAGTTGATTTCACATGGATTGAGCCATACTTAAATGGAATTAGTCTACCGAAAACAAAACCTCTGAAAAACTAGTGTCACTTGACAAATTAAGTGACAAATTATTATTCTTGCATGACAAATTAATTTTTGTGCATGACAAATTATTTTTTATTCATGACAAACTAATTTTTCAGCATGACTAATTGTCATGAGAAAGTCGTCATACTAGACCGTTTTTCATGACTAATTATAATTCGTCGTTCAATACTAGTATGACGAATTCCACGACAAATTATAGTTCGTCATACTAGACCATTTTCATGACAACTTATTATTTGTCAAGTGATGAAACACAATTTTCAGTGTACCCTGCTTGTAAAACACATATAAATCCATCGTTCGTGGGCTGAAAATGTTGTGTTAAAAGAGGGTACGGTGCATGAAACGTGTTAAAACACGTTAAATTAGGCTCAAAATACCCGAAAATATCGCAAAAATGGCTTAAATGGTCTGAATTACCCTAAAACATCACAAAAAAGTATTGAAAGAGGCTCAAAATGCCCTAAGACGTGTTAAAACACGTTAGATTAGGCGCAAAATACCCTGATACATCGCAAAAATGTCTTAAAATTAATACAAATCAATTAAATCAATTGCTGATCTCGTTTGATTTTTTTTATGCACTTCCGGTGACCTCAGTTGATATTTGACCCTTTCCACCATGCCACAAACCGGAAGTTCCAGTGTACGTAATCCGCCCACTAATACTTCTTCTAAAGGTTAGTGTATAATACATCTCAACACCCTGGACTATTTCTGACCTGAAACAGTACATTGCCAGTAAAAACAGGAAGATCAAGCTACGAACACATTCACAAGCGTCAAGAACTTTGTCGTTAGAGTCCAAGAATGTTAAAATCTGGTCCCTGGCGGTATATGACATTTTAAAAGGGTTTAAGAGGTTTTCAATAATGTCACACACCACTCCACATTAATCACAGCCCTATTTTTGTAAACTTGGGGGCTTTGAAGGTGGAGCGTTGAAGGATCATTTTTCGTTTGCTTCCAAGCATTCTCTTGGCGCAGTCAAGCGTGACCAGGATATTTAATCGCCTGCTTGTTACACCATTACATATACACATTTCATATGACTACTCAACTTAAGCGGTGAAGTGACCTTGACCCAGGTGTTGTCAAATCACATTTAACCTAAAAATCATGTTTTTCGACCCATTTGTGTTGTTGCCCCCTACCCTACGTGAGAGAGTTGATCCCATTCGGAGCTCAATTTTACACTTAACTAGATTACCTATCAGATCTGACCAAAAGCAACATAAGTTTCCAGATAGTTTCCTTATAAACGCCTTGTGAGATATGGCTGAATAAAGTGTGTGCGGAAATACTTTAGACCGTGAGTGTAAGTACAAATACAACTATGTAAACTCTCATTCATCTGGGATTGTTAAGATAAACAAAATTGAAATTAAATCTTGTCAACCAGACATACCTTTGAGCGCAAACCAACGTTGCGACCGCACCCTGCGATCTTCAACTGGGTTGTGAAGAAACTGGATCTTGATTACTTCCGGTGATGTTATTGGAAGAAGATGACGTCATACGGCGAGGAATGTCCCTCGCGATCCTGTCCGATCCTGTCCTCGCGTTCACCCTGACTCCGCCGTGACGGTTTAATGATGCGTTCTTTTCGCATATCAATCAGGTGGACCCACATATTAAGTTCACCCAGGAAGGACTAGTGAATAATAATCTTGCTTTCTTGGACTGTTTAGTGACCATACAAGAAGATCGGTCACTCACTGTGTCTGTTTACCGTAAACAAACACATACAGATCAGTATTTGCAATTCGGTTCTAACCACCCGCTGATCCAGAAACTTGGTGTCGTCAAAACCTTGTTCCATAGAGCCGAGACCATTGTTACACAGGAAACGGATAAAGTTACGGAACGCGCACACCTACGGAAAGCACTTAATAACTGTGGCTACCAGGACTGGGCGATTAACAAAGCCATCAATCGTAGTGAAACGGATAGCAACAAACAGTCAAAGGGTGTTAAACCATCCAACACCACTTGCAGTGTGACTCTACCGTACCACGGGGATCTTTCTGAAAAATTAAAAAGAATCTACCGCGACCACGGAATCACCATGCACCACGCACTTTAAACCCACAAACCCCCTCCGCCAGTCTTTAGTACATCCCAAAGACAAGCAACCAAAAGGACGCCTCAGTGGTCAGGAGTAGTTTATGGTGTTCAATGTTCGGACAATCACTCTTGTAAAGAACAATACATCGGTGAAACCGCCCAACCACTTGAAAAACGTATGTCACAACACCGTAGGGCTAGTTCAAGTGGTAACGATTCAGCCGTTTACTCTCACCTTCATGCCAGTGGACATGCCTTTAACATCCAGGACATAAAAATACTTGACAGAGACACACGCTGGTTTGAACGTGGTGTTAAAGAAGCCATGTGGGTGAGAGCGGAGGAACCATCATTAAACCGTCACGGCGGAGTCAGGGTGAATTTATCACACGGCTGGGACAGGATCGCGAGGGACATTTCTCGCCGTATGACGTCATCTTCTTCCAATAACATCTCCGGAAGTAATCAAGATCCAGTTTCTTCACAACCCAGTTGAAGATCGCAGGTTGCGGTCGAAACGTTGGTTTGCGCTCAAAGGTTTGTCTGGTTGACAAGATTTAATTTCAATTTTGTTTAAGTACAAATACATTCTTGAAATAAAATTTGAAAAAAGTTGTTCGGTTACGATTTTATTGGCAAAACAAATTTTGAAGAGTGCCCTCTAAAATGCTTGTTTATGCTAATAAGCATGGAAAGGGGTGGATCGATTTGAATTTTTTGTCACCAAGTGAAGCGTATGGTAAAGTTAGACAACTACGTAGAAGGGCGATGGAAAATTACTTCGCGATTTTGCGCCCAAATGTTGGTCTATATGCCCCCCCTGACCACTTAAGTATATTCGGCATGAGTCTGCACACGGAAGCTGTCCAAGACTATACACAAGTGCCCATTACTACCTAATACGGAAATGCCTTAGGGAAATTGAGCGCTTAAAACAAGATTTTAATGCAATTTCTATGAAACAAAGGCATTTGGTGTTTGCATTTGAATTAAAAAAATACTTAAAGTAGCAAAGTCGGACAGGGTCAAACTTATTTTCAAATGTTCTGAGATTTCGGTACCAATTATTTATCATATTTTGTTCATTATTCATGTGAAATTATACCAGCGCAACTTATCCTGTTTTTGAGATGTAGTTATGTGGAAATATGTCTTATATCATGCCTCATGCCCGGTTTAAAAAGGGCCGTTTAAACGAAAAGGGGGCCAACTTACGTTTACGTACATGTATAACTCAATGATTACCAGCTGTTTTTGAACACAATATAAATTTTTAATGGCGTCAGCCTGGCGCCCATTCAACCTCCAAATAAAGGATTTGACAGACATCACCGTATAGAGCAAAATGTACGAGTAACGTACAAAAGTTTCAAATATGGAACGTGTGCTAAACGGACCACCGCCGTATGAACAACGAATTGAACGTATAAATAACGGACAGGCCGTATGGATAACGTATTGAACGTACTTGTAACAAAACATATGACGAACAACAATGCATACAACAGAACAATTATGTGGGATGAAGTACGTTAGGCGTACGTTTTTCTCTATACGGTGATGTGTGACAGAGTCTTAAGACAAGCGCACGCCGGGTACGCAACCAATTAATCCGCCCTTGATTATAAAAGAACCTCCCTACACACCGTACCCTATATACACACGGAAAGGTTTAGTAACCAATTGGTAAACAAATAGTTTCCAAGTATATCGTTTTTTAAGCCGGTGTGAAAGTATATAATCGTAGTCCCCCTATAATGGTAGTCTGCCTTCCATAGACTATAACGGAATAGAGCGTGAATTTAATAGTGCGTGAGAGTTCAATCAATCAATGATACACAGTACTTGCATGACATGCATACCCCATTAAGGAGTCAATTTGTACAGGGGACCAACGGCTTTACGTGACTTCCGAACCACGGAGCAAGTAGAGTAAATGTTCTCGCCCAAGGAATCAAGGACACGGAAACCGCCTGGCCCGGGGCTCGAACCCACAACCTCTGTATTACGAGACCCGTGCTCTAACCGCTCGACCACGCTCCCCTCCTGTTGTTTACTCTACAATCCGGACAATAAGAACAGGGGACTTACATAACTGCTACACCGGGCTTGATTTCATTTTAAAAAGATTCTTTTTTTAAACTCTAGAACAGCTTGTCTCATCAAATAAAACCCAAACTCCTCGAGACGAGCGCCTGACATTTCAAAACCAACTGGTGAATTAATGTCACGTTTCAGTCGGCAATTTGGTGTAAAACAAATTGGATATTAAAGCACTCTTACAAGATTACGGTGGAAATCCTCGATTAGATTTTAATCATGGAATTGAGAAAAACTGAACAAATTACATTAAAAGTCTTATCTCTCTCTTGCTTATTAATGTTGTCAAATTACGGGCAAATCATTTTAGAATATTATTTAATTTAACCTGGGTTAACATTCATTCCAAATATATTTGTGCATGTTACGTAATTGTGATGCGACAATATGTGTTCTTATTACATAAATTTAAAGCTCCTTGGTATTTATATCAAACTGTTGATTCTGTATGTCGGCAACACTTACATATACGCACGAATGTATATACTTTAAATCTTTGATCGTGATTACGTAACGCCTTAGCTGATTTTCATGATTTTGGTATCAATATATATAGAGATTCAGAAGACCCTACCTTACACTATGGTTTAAAGCAAGCAACCTTTAGCGCTCTAATTTCAATTTCTTAGGGTCAACCGTACCCCCTTGGTAACAAACGTTACAACAAATACGTTGGGTAGACAAGGGTTAAATGTTCGGTAGCGAAAAAATGCGAGGAAGCGCAGCGTGTGAAAAACATTTAAGAATCTAATTGTATATGTGTTTTCTATGTGGGTTTTCAAACCATATCATTTCATTTTGAAATAATAACTATTTTTAAGTAATGATATTTTATAAATTTATAAGACCAATATTGACCGTAACCAGATTTTTTTCATTTTGGGGCAAAACAATTTTTCAGGGGGGCGAAAGAGTTTTGCTCCGTACAAAAATGCACATCCAACATTTTTCCATGTAAGAAATCTCCAAAACTTTGAGTAAATATTCTGGTGCACATTTTCAGCGTTTTTCTTAAAAATTGATTTTGGCATGGCGCTAATTTGGGAACAATTTTTAACATAGATTCGTATTCGGTTACTTTTTGCACAGTTACACACCAACAATGAACATTTAAAACTCAGGGCCCAAAACTATGGAACTCAATTAATCTAAAATTCAAAACTTGTCGTTCTCTATCATCATTCAAAAAGAATATTAAAACCCATATTACAAGCCAATATGATTCTGCAATCTCAACCACCGAGTATGCTTCAATTAGATAATTCGATCTTTTTTTTTTTGCTATTCGCACCCTCGTTTATTTATTTCTCTTTTTCTTTCTCTCTCTCCTTTTTTTCTTCTTTCTTTCTTTCTCTTTTTTTTCCATTTCTGATATTCCTACCTTTGATCATATTCCCTTAGTTCTCCCTTCATTTGTTTTAAAAGAATACCCTCTACAACTACCATTATTTTCATTCCCGATTCATTTTTTTATGCTATTCTAATTGCTATTTACATAATTTACATAATATTCCTTGTTATATTTAGCCTACTTTCTATCCATAATTGTATCTTGATCTTCTGAGTAATGGGTGCCTTCAGCCACACGCCTCGCGTTTTTGAAGGCATCCATGTCTCACATATGCAAAGTTTGTTCTCTATTCAAAATGTTTTATAGTTATATACTGTTATTATATTTGTATATGTTGAGAGAAAACAAAACAAATAAACTAAACTAGATATTGAAACTTTTACTGATTTCATAGGGGAGAGGCGAGCGGGGGGTCTAGATATTTTTCTCTGGGGGCCACCGCTGGTTACGGCACTGAATATTGACGATATGATAATAGGCCTATACTAATGAGAGTGAATATTGCTTTATCATTGTCTTGTTATTTATAATCATCCATTATGCACTAGTTATTCTCTTTTCACACAATTATATATATACATATAGTATACGTCATTATATGCTACATTGAGCTACATTTAGAAGACGACAACTGCATCTTTTTGCTGCGGCGGCCCACATATCATGTATATATGTGATGGCTCACCCGAAAGGGGAGACTTTGCAGAATCAATTTTGATTTTATCATTTCATCCGTTAAAGCATTTTCTAAGCTTTAAAATGACACCTTACTTGATAAAATTGATCAAGAAAATCTGCTGGAAATTCTTATTTTATTATTTTATAAATTTTATTTATTTTTGCTGTCTATTTTCACCTGTTTCTTTTTCGGGGTGAGTCATCACATATATGTAATCTCAGTGTGTTCTTTCTTGCAATAAACTTATATAGCACTGCACCATATGTGGTGTGTTTAGCGTGCATCTTGTTTATTTTCTTGTTTTAAGAGTTGGACCCCTTCAGTTTTCACAAAACTCACTTGAAATGTTTGAAATAGTTTGCAAGGCACCAGAAAAAGTTTCACCTTCTGAATAACGTTTAAAAATAAAATTAGGCCTATAACTGAAATTAAAAATAAGACATTTTAAAATTTAAAACAAAACAAAACAAAACAAAACAAACACACACAGAAACCCGCTGGGACGTGATTTTTTTTTTTTTTTTTACTTTGGCCCAACTCTTGATGGATCATTTTGTTCTTTGCTTCCACGCATTCTCTTGGCGCAGTGAAGCGTGACAAAGACATTTAATCACCTGCTAATCACTTTATTACAGATAAACATTCCATATGACCATTCAACATGAGGAGAGAAGTGACCTTGAACAAGTTGAGGCCAAAACAAATATGACCTAAAAATCACTTTTTTTGACTCATTTGTGTTGTTGCCCCCTTACAAGTACATGCGAAAATTGATCACATTCGGAGTTCCATTTCACACCCAACAAGATTGCATATCAAATCTGACCAAAAGCAACATAAGTTTCCAGACATTTTCCTCATAAATTGACCTTTACATACAAATTGGTAAAAATATTTTTATTCCAACTATATGAGCACCGTGTACGTTCAATTACCTTATATTGATTAAGTCTTTATATGGAAATTACTATAATAAGTCTACTATTTGATATGTTGTGTTAAAAGTGAAATTAATTTGTTGTTGTTATATAGCTCTAGCCAAACACTGATGTGTAATATTGCTTTTAGAAACAGTATCAATCTACTAGTCAAGCTTCAGACATCGGTTAATTCATACAATGATATTTTATGTAAAAACTCTCGAAAACATGTATAGAATTACGTTTTTTAGCTCAGCTCTTCAATTATTTATAGTTTAGTCCGAAAATTTGAAAATTACAGCACAATAATAATATAATTGAATTATTCCAAAGGAGTGAACACCATTATCTAGACTAACCGTTCAACAACCCCTAGAGTAATACGAATGTGTAATGAGAGACTGATGTAGCTAGGCCGGTGCGGTATGTCAAGCAAATAGACGCCTCACGGTAGTTAGAGTAAATCACTTGGGTACGTACTTGATTGCGTCAGTAAACATTGTAACATCGCGAACAGGTAATGCAATTAATGTGGTCTAGTAAGTATAACTAAATGGACAGTATCTCTTAAAATATCAATTTCGTTTATTTATCGTGACTGAAGAATATATCATGCGAAGAAATTAAGAAATACGAACCATTTTACCATTATGTGCATGTAGTAGATATGATGTGAATTGGTTCTTGAAAGTATGTTTTAAAACCCAACGAACCATAAGTTAGCTTATTAAATTTACCCAGAAAACCCAGGGGTAATTTAACAGAAAAAGAGATGTTTAATACCCCTTTTTCTTAATCAGTTGTGCTGATTAGCGACTTTGTCCGCACTTTTCTTGTTTTTTGTTTGTGTTTGATTGTTTGTTTGTTTTTCTCCAGTTGATTCAAAAGTAATTGAGACCATTCCCGGATAACCTCTCTTGCACCTGTCATGTTTCCTTCTACTTTTCTTTCTATGAGATAAGGGGCTGCTACATCCATGTTGAAAATACTCTGTGGCTGCGGCGCGATAAAAATTTGATCTCTACAATTACTCTATACAACTTATAGTCTATACTGTCGTAAAAATAATATTGAAAAAAAAATGAAAGAAATCTCAAAATTTACCCAATATTAATATATTGACTTAAGGAAATTATAAGAGTTGATTGAATAATAGAAGAAAAGTGACCTTCGCGGGGATCAAACTCGAATTTTTGAGTCACGATTGTAACGTAGAAAATATAAAAATAAATGTCAAATTTTGTCAATTGTCGCTAAATTCAGGACAGCAAAATTATTTTTACAAACCAATATGAACTTTTAGGAATTTTTTTGAAGTAAAGTAAAAATATCTTGACTGAACAGCATACCTTCCAAAGAAAATACAATATTTTGAAGCGACACTACTTCAACAGCTCGTGTAAATCTTGGTTATATATTGTCATTTTTAAAAAGACTTATTGTGTTTGATGACTTTAATGTGCTTTAAAAGTTTTTCATTAAGAACTTTAAATGTATTTTTAAAAGCTTTTCATTAAGTATTTTAAAAGTTATTTTTAAAAGAGATGGTACATTTTGTACTTTAAATGTATTTTTAAAAGCTTTTCATTAAGTAGTTGTCCAACAAAATAAGGATCTTTTGACTTTTTACAAGCATTTGAAGATCATCACAATCCGCAAAAGTTTATTAAGTAATAACTTAGGGTTGGACAACTTACTCGAAATCCTTTTCGCGCGAAAATAAGACGAGCCAGAATGCTTAAAAATAAATGGCGAGATAAATTCTTGATATAACTCAAATTGGTGTTGCGAAAGTCTCTTTAATGATACAATTGATTTTATACTAAATTCGTCATGTAATAACCAAGTTAAACTGTGTCAGATAAATCTTAGATTAAGGTGGGCCACGTTATGGAAATCCCGATAAAGTCTTATATATGACGACCCGAGGTCATTGGAGGTGGTTCTTTACTACTAAATATAGCAAAAAAATCTTCGCCCGAACGGGACAAAGTTGCTTAAGTCCAGCCTTGAATATGGGTTGAACAACCGGTTGAATAAAGAAGTGATTCCTTAGAACAAAAAGACAAGCAACACATGTTAAAAACAAAAACAAAAACAAAAACAAAAAATCCACAATAACAGCAAACAAACAAACAAACAAAAATCAGCCACTAACACCACCCCCACACCTCACCACCCACCTACCCACACACTCCACACCGAGGAGTTTGACGGAGTATAAATATGATCTTACCTCATCACAAATTAAACATAGCCGCGTATGCAGTAGTTTCAACTTGTTTTATACCGATATTTTGAAATGCGTTGGTGTAAGACTTTAAAACACATTGAATGCCATTAAAGGAAACGTTGACAAGATGCACTGTTATTACAGCTGATGCTTTATAGAAGCTCAACAAAATGCATTTTCAAAAAACAAAGACAGGAAAAATGTAATTAATTCACACTGCTAATCAAAGAAAACAAACATCATCTTAATAATTACAAGTTTCGCCGGCAGATTTAATTTCCCCATACATCGCTCGATATCCTTTCAATATAAAAGTGAATGAATGCGATGCAGAAATTCAAAAAAGAATGTCTAGTTTCATTCTCAATGTAATACCTTCAGTGCCGCTTCTTAAAGTGTAGAGGTTTGTATTTAAGCTCACAGAATTGGTAAATATGCCACTGTTGTTTTAGGGCTCTAATTTTTAAAATGTATAAGGGCGTAACAAAAGAAAAGATCTAGAATGCGAAATAAATTCATCGAAATATTTCCCATGTCTTTTCCACATTTTCTTGATAGGCTAAATGA
>JXSR01S007406.1:14371-25648 GCA_000969725.1 Ophiothrix spiculata | reverse complement strand
GATTATATCATCACATCAAGTAATGGAACAAACCAACAGCTTTAGTTCTTACTGCGGAATGGGAGAGAAGTGGACATCGCCCATTCTATAGTCTGTGAAGCCACGAACAAAAAAACATGAAGAGACAAGATAAGAAAAAGACATGCCAGATGGGAGGTCGCCTGGCCAAACAAGCTCCCCGCACTTCCTCGAGACCCCGCCAGGAGGGTTTGTATATACCAATACACCTGCTCATCGAAATGAAAGGGATATTTTGAAATTGAGTAGTGCAAAATCAATAGTGAACATCGGTACCTGGAATGTTAAAACCCTTTGGGTTCAGGAAAGAGTGACCTTCTTGTAAAAGAGAAGCAAAGATTGAAATGGGATGTAGTTGGTCTGGCAGAATTGCGATGGAAAGACCAAGGAGTTATTGATCTTGATGAGGGGTGTAAAATCATCTTTCCTTCCAGCAAACAAGGACAAGCAGGTGTAGGATTTCTTTTGAGTGACACTGCATACAAGTCCATACTTAGCTTTGATCCAATTAGTAAACGCATCATGTCCATCAGATGCAGAGGTCAAGGCCCAAACATCACAATAGTCCAAGTGTATGCGCCGACATCTTCGAATCCTGATGATGTAGTAAAGGACTTCTATGCCACCCTACAAAGCAAAGTTGATGCAGTCCCCAAACAAAACCTACTTATCATCATGGGGGATTGGAATGCCAAAGTAGGAAAAGACCATGAAGCCTGGGGACCTACGATTGGGACACACGGATATGGAGAGATGAATGACAGAGGTGAACGCCTTTTATAGTTTTGCAAAGAAAACCGCCTCGTGATATCCAACACTCTCTTAAAACACAAACCTTCCCGGAAGTGGACCAGGATTTCACACGATCATAAGACCAATAACATGATTGATCTGATCTTGATTAGAGATAATAATAATAATGCCGCTTTTATAATGCGCAATCAAAATCTAGACAGATTACTCTATGCGCAATGAAACAAAGGAAAAATCACAGAATGAACATACATCAGAAACAAAGCAAAAACAAACAGAAAGTTGATTCAAGCAAGTCTCAAAAGTCTCAGAAAAACACAGTGCCGGAAGCTGCAGAACAAAACACGTAGGAAAAACAAAGCAGCCCAATCAGAAAGGACGAAAAAACAAACAACCACTGCGATGAAGATCAGAGACTCTGAGGTTAGCTTACCAACCATAAGTAATTTTAAAAAAGATGTTCTTTCAAAAGTTTTTTAAAAAGTATACACAGTTCTGGCTTTTTGAGTTCCAGTGGCAATGCATTCCAAAGTTTTAGAGCTCTAATTGAGAATGCTTTCTCCCCATAGGTAATGGTCTTGGCCATGAGCATCTGGGGCAAGTTACTGGAGCTTGATCTGAGACTTCTTGCAGGAACATAAGGTTGAATAATGTCATGCATATATTCAGGTGACATGCCGTACAAGGTTTTGAATGTCAGTAAGAGAACTGGGAAACTGGCAGCCAGTGGAGTTCAAACAAGACCGGTGTGATGTGATCCCGTTTTTTGACAAGGGTAATGAGACGTGCAAATGAGTTCTGAATTCGCTGAAGCTTGCGGAGGTCTTTGTCCGGGAGGTTGATAAGAAGGCTATTGCAGTTGTCGAGACGAGATGATATGAAAACATGAACAAGTTTTTCACAAGTCGGTCTATCAAGATATTTGCGTATGCTGCCAATCTTTTTAACAGCAAACGAAGCAGAACGGGCGATGTTATTAATATGAGATCTCATAGACAGAGGTGGAATCTCACCAAGCTTGATGACCCTAGTGCAGAAATTGAATTTCAGCTGAAACTGCAAAACAGATTTCGGTTGCTTGATGATGAACTAGACACAAATGAATCCAAAGCAGACTCTTTGCTTGTAAAAAACACTACAGTCATCAAAGAGACAGCAGATGAAGTCCTTGGAATTCGTCGAGAAAAGAAGAAGCCCTGGATCTCAGATGCAACTCTTGCACTGACAGATGAAAGAAGAAAAGCAAGGAAGAAGGCCATTCAAGATCCAAACAGTCGTCAAGAGTACAACCATCTGACAAGACTGATTAAAAAAGGCCTTTCAGCTGACAAAGAAAAATGGTTCAATGACAGATGCAACATCTTGGAGAACAACATGCAACAGAACATGAGCAAAGAGGTCTTCAACACCATCAAGACATGACTAATGGCGTAGATAGAAGACCTACATCCAGCTCTATCCGCACCAGTAATGGTGAGCTTCTTTCCAACCCAGCTGAAGTAGAGCAAAGATGGTTTGAATATGGTATGACCCTCTACAATCAATAGCCTACCATTGACCCGTCCTGTCTACATCAATCAAAAACAGGGACTAGCCGTTCTACTCCGGATAGTGAGCCATCTATTCTCCGTTCTGAAGTTGAAGCAGCTGTCAAAAAGCTGAAGTCAGGATAAAAACCCAGGTTCTGATGAGATTCTAGGAGAACTGCTTGGTGAGTACATCATTGACCAATTGCACAATATCTGCAATGACATCTGGATAAATGAACGCATTCCACAAGAATTGACAAAATCTATCATTCTTACCATGCCAAAGAAGGGAGACATCACCAAGTGCGAGAACTACAGGACCATCAGCCTGATTAACCATTTCAGCAAAATTCTTCTTGAAATTATAAGGAGCCGGATGAAGCCCTATGTAGAAGCCATTCTAGCATAAGAACAGGCAGGGTTCAGATCTGGGCGCTCCACAATAAGAAATATGGTATGGAGATCAGTATACCTAAAACAAAAACTATGGTATTCTCCCGTGATGACCAGCTCCTAGTAAAGATCCAGCTTGAAGGTACACCACTTGAGCAGGTTAACAGATTCAAGTATTTGGGAGTAACACTAACACCATCAAATGACTCCACCAGCGAAATCAAAAGCAGATTATTATTGGCATCAACAGCACTAGGGAAATTACAGAGGGTCTGGAGTGATAAAGATATCTCACTCTCCACCAAATTACGGCTTGTTAATACACTGTATGGCTCTGAAATCTGGACCATCAAAAAGAATGACATGAAGAAGTTGGAAGCATTTGAGATGTGATGCTACAGAAAAATCCTCAATATCAGCTGGAAGGATAAGATCCGTAATGAAGAAGTTCTGTCAAGAATCTCCTCCTGTCACTTTTAACCAAAAAGGATCCTAGCTCGTATCACTGTCTCGCAGCTACCATGGTTTGGTCAATTGTGTAGAATGAACAACATCGGCCTACCCAAACGCATTCTTATGGAAGCGGTCACTGGCACAAACAGACAGGGAAGACTAAAGGAGAGGTGGGAAGATGATATCATTGCTGGCACCATCTTCCACAAGGCATATATGGAAGCGCAAGATAGGAACAGATGGTCAGAATTTGTTAGATGAGCCAATGTCCTATTGGACATGGTGCGTAGATAGATAAATGGTGTGTATTATTATTATTATTATTATTATTATTAATATTATAATTTGTTCATTCAATAGTCCATTTATTTAGTATTTATTAAAAGCACATCTTGACCTTACCCAAAGGTCATTTGTATAATAGACATGGTAATTAGAAAGCGTACAAATATCTAAAACATCAATGTTAAAATTATTTAAACGTTTTAAATAAGATGTAAATTAAGGCCAATAAAATAAGGGTGGCCACAATCGCACTTGGTAACACTGACGAAGTGAACCAGAGAAACATCAACCCGAAATCGTACCTTCGGGTTAGGATCATTTATTTAACAATTCAATAAAAAAATACTTGAATATGTGAAAGTTGAAAAGCCCCTGGTTAGCATCAAAAAACAAGAAGTTAGAGTGAGTGTCTTTGTTATTATATTAATTCCAATACATCTTCTAATCAATAACGGATGATTGGTGTTAAAATCACCAAGCAAAGAAAATTTGGTGGGGTATTGGTTTTTCATCAACAAGCCTCCGTTACTAATAGGAAATACATTCGAATTATATATCAGATTATAAGATAACAAAGACTTGTTGCACCAAATATTTGGTAGCCGATAAGAAGTATAGTTTGACCTTAATCCTAGTGATGGTTCACGCACTTTGCATAGCAACGAATTTCGCCATTTGCTAACACAGGGACCGTACCAGTTATAGATTTGTTCGGTGAATTATTACTAACATATAATTTCTTTAGAATGGTAAAATGTTTTGCAGGAGATTGCAAGCACACCAGCGAGAGCCATTTATGTATATTTCCTAGATATTCGAATCCAGAAATCCATAAAAATGCCCATAAAATGTTGACCAGTATGTCCAGTTAAGCTTTATCATTGGGAAAATATGCGTCACGATTTTGCAATAAAATCCGTTTTTTTAACATATCTTAGTTTCGAAATCACCAAATTTATTGAGTTAAAAGACAAGTGATTGTCAGGCTTTAGTTAAATTTCTTAAATTTCGACCGATTTTCACCAAATAATTTGTAGAAAAATGTAAACATTGATGCTATAAGGCGTGCACTCAGCATTGTAAACCTGGAAATAACCAGCCGAAATAATCAGCCGTCTTTTTTCTGGCTGGTCGCGATAAAATTGTTTTGTGTCTGGCGTGTTCCGATTGGTTGACTGGTTTCAATGACGGTGTTTTTAGCGAATCAGCACTGTTGTACTATGTAACAAATATGAAACTGTTTAATTTTCGATGCCGTGTTATTTTCAAATTTGATTAATTAGTGCAATTATTAAATTATAATAAAATTTATATGAAGATAAAATATCAAGGAGATCAAACTAAAAGTATGTTGTTAATTACGTTAATGTGAAGGAACATATTCTAAGAAATAGCCTTTGGATAATCAGTGAAAAAAACCCACGAGATTGTAGTGAGTGGACGCCATATTTGCAATAGCGTGAACCCGTTTCCTTGTCAACAACCGACCTTGGGAAGTTGCGTAACCACTTCGAGACTGAATATGGAGCCTGCACTGAGATCCAAAACGACCATCAAAAGGTAACAATAGGAACATTTCTTCCCATATAATGTTATAGCATGTTTAAAAATCTATCATGGAGCCTTTACTGTGATCAAAATTGCCACTAAAATTGTATGCATTGAATTGGATATAAGCGACTTTCAAACATTATAAATATTGGATTTGAAACATGCTAACAACCTTATTTAAGGCTACAGTCCCTAAATGGGGGCCATTTTTGCCAACGGCATCTTTACTGCAACTGTTTACCTACTTACACATATCAGAACATTACAATTTTTGGCGTACATATGTAATCGAGTCCCTAGTTAATACATGAGACTTTAGTAGTGATTTCACGTCCATTATCAAGGTCAAAATAACGTCAATAAACTACTTCGAAAAATTTACACCTTTTTCGCCGAAACCTTAAAATTGTATGATGTTCGAACGATTCGCCTGTTTCAAATTTTGACAGATTGTATGCTTGATACTTTTTATTGAATTACAAATAATATTTTATAAATGTGTTGTGTTGATTTTGAATGATAATGTAACAAACCCGCGTTGTTTTGCCCGAAAAAACGGGCGTGAATTATGACTCTGAGTTTGCCCTGTTTGAGCTGTGAATAGCCTGATTTTAGTATCTACATTATCTACATTTTGTCTGATATACGCATTCGCATAATTTACTTACAAATTGAGCATTCCAATGAGGCAAAAATTGCAATTTTTATGTAAACAAAAGAAAAATACGGCATTCTAATGTTTATGTTTAGATTTTAATTTACGATATCAACGCTGCCTTGATAGCTCAGCGGTAGAGCGCTCGCTTCGTAATGCACGACTAACCCCAGCCATAATCCATGGTTCGAGTCCCCGCAAAGGCAGTGGAAACTATTTATCTTTTCATGATTGAAAAATAGTTAGGATTCACATTTTCCTAGGCATGTGGATTCTTCGTACCCTTAAGTATAAATGCTCCCATAGTTATCTTTGAAGTTAGTATAGTATAGTGTTATGGAAACTGTATTAAAATACAGTTTCCAACTCATTTAACAAACCCATTTTGTGCATACACATTTTGTTACCCTCAAAGCCATTTTCTACCCATTATTTTGAACACTTAGAGTTATTGATACTCTTTCAAAGTTACCCAACCCATTTTGGCACATTATTATGCTTTGAAGGATCCAAGTGTGGAAAAACTTGGATCCCGAGAATAATAATGATAAAATTGGATGATTTTCGCCCGATATTTATTGGTCTCGCTATGAGTTTTAAAATATTGGGCTCGACAGCGTCTTGACGAATATTTTTACAACTCATAGCTCGACCAATAAATTAAATATGGGCTCATTCTATCCAATTTTATAACATAAAAAGAAATTTGGCGGACATTTTGGATGTCAATACATGATCTATATTGAATTTGAAACATGCTAACATCCTTATTTATCATGTTTATGAAGAAATGTTTCCCATAAAGCCATTTGCTATCGATTCTTTTGAACATTTGATGTTCTTCTCCATGTTTTTTGAAGAGCCTCTAACCCATTTTTGCACATAAAAACATATTGTTGTGGCCATCTTAGATCTCAGTACAGGCCCCATATTTGATTTGAAACATGCTTACATTTTTTTGCAAGAAGTGCTCTTATTGTTACCTACCTAGCCAATTTCCGTCAATTATTTTGAACATTTGGTTTTAGGTATTGTTTTGAACTTGAAGTGCCTCTAACCCATTTTTTCCACATATAAGCACATTTTGGTGACCATTTTGGATCTCAGAATAGGCGCCATTTTGATTTTGATGCAAGCTTACAATATAATTAGGTTGTAAATGATCATTTTGTAGCCCTAAAAGTTATTTTATGTTGGTTATTTATGATATCAGGCATTTTAACGCTGTTTTGGTAAATTTTATGTTGTTTTGCCGCCATTTTGAATTTGAAATATGCACATAACATAATTTGGAGTCAGATGTATTTGCCATAGCCGTAGAAGCCATTTCCCATAATAATTTTGAACATAAAGTTTCAACTTGATTAATACATTACCAAAATATGCCGAAAATCGGCAATTTGGCGGCTATCTTGAAAATTGAACGACAAGAACAAAAATTGAGATGGTTCATGATCTAGATCTGTTTAGATAACCTTCTTCTATATCTGTGCCAAATTTCATACTTTTATCACCGAATGAACAATTGTTATGAATATTTTAGTATATATTATGATGCATCACTATTTCTAGTCTGACACAGCTCTAGTCCATATAAATGAAATACACGGCGCTAGTCCTAAACAGCGTTAGTCCGAAAATGAAATACAATGCGCTAGTCCGAATCTGAAAAAGACTGCGTCAGTCCAGCGTTTTGTCGGACAAGCGCAGTGGATTTTGGATTCGAACTGGCACTGTGGATTTCAGTTTGAAATATGTACACTGCGCTAGTCCGAATCTGAAAAACACTGCGCCGGTCCGAAATGTTTGTCGGACTAGCGCAGTGGTTTTCAGATTCGGACTAGCGCAGTGGTTTTCAGATCATGACATTGCGCTAGTCCGACAGGAAATTCGGACTAGCGCTGTGTTTTCAAAATTCGGAATGGTGCAGTGTCAGATTAGCGCAGTGTGTTCCATTATCGGACTAGCACATTGTTTTTCGGAATAGCTCACCTCTACAGTATAGGAAAAAGACGGACTAGCACTTCGGATAATTGGTCACGGATAATTACTCACCGATACTCACCAAAAACCCATTTGAAATCTTTTTTGAATAACGTACGTGTATACGTACAGATAACTGGTAGGTGTTCTTATTAATTTTATGTACAATTTTTTTAAATGATTCAGGTACCAAACAATCAAGTCCGATAGCAGGAGCGTCAAAAGGATTGTCAGCAATGAAATTGGACGGTACGTATCTGGTAAATGAATACGCCAGAATAAGAACATCCCAACTCCTATAGCTCCCTTCTGTTAATTATATTTATTAAATATAAATGCATACAAATTATAAAACATAAATGCATACAAATATCTGAAAAATGCTTTCACATCACTAAAATAGCATTTCCATGTCAATAACCTAATCAAATTGTCACATTTGACCTTGTAGTCGACTTGTTTAGACATTGTTAAATAATTCGTCGGCATATTGACATAGTGGCGTATGACGATTTTTGGGCAAATTTCATATATCACATTGGCTTTCAATATATATACATACCGTCGTATCAGGTGACGTATCTGTACACAAAAGATAGGAAGTTTGACATATTGTCGTATGAGTTTGTGACTCAATTGTTCATAATAATTGACCATGACATTTTATTATTTGTCCTTATCATAAACATGAAACTTCAATTTATCATTTGATGTAAGAACCTAAGTCACTTTCTGTTTTGTTTTTTTCCTGTAATGATTGATTAAAAATTGCAAAATTTTAAAATGCGAATATCTCAGAAGGGTATTTTTGCAGATACGCCACTATGTCTATTCAACGACGAATTGTTATAGTACATTGTTGCTATATTTAAACAGCCATTACAAGAACGTCCCAACTCCACGAGCTCCCCTCTGTAACTACATGCTAGGACAATTATCTAACAATGTCTAACAAAGTCAACTACGAGGTCAAATGTGACAATATATGATTGGGGTGAAGACATGGAAATGCTTTCTAGTGAGTTGAAAGCATTTTCAGAGATTTATATGCATTTATATTTTACATAACTTAACAGAAGGCAGCTCATGGAGTTGGGATGTTCTTATTCTAGCGTATTCAAATAGATTACACGTATGACCTCGTATCAGGCCCCAGATACGTCATTCCAGACATTCTGCAGCTCCATTATTTATGCCATTTCGATGCAAGAAAAACGAATATTCAAAGGCGAAACCATTGTTGAACCTTGACTTCGATAGGCTCAATCGATATCAGGCTTTTGTAAAATACTATTACAACTGTGTTTTGTACACTCTTTAAAAGAAAGTATCAAATTAAATATGGGTGATCATATTTCCATTCATGTAAAGTGACAAGCAATTAATGGAACAATGACAGCTTATTGCATCTGCCTGACCATTTTTATACTGGTTGGGGCCAGATTTGCCAACTTATAAATCATGGCAGTCAAATACTTGGATTGGATCCGCCCCATTATTTTAATAGACATTCTACTATATAATCATTTATATAGATCAAAATTGACCGAATCAAGAATCCCTTATACAAGGAACACTTGTGCATCCTTTCAACTTGACATCTAAATAGCCGGTGACATCAACCCAAATCCAGGGCCAGATAATCTCAGATATGAAGAATCTAAATCTAGGCTGGTCTATTCCAGAGATCAACTGTTGGCACTAAACCCTTATAATGGAACCAAATGGTCATTACCAAAGTTACAGATTGAAACTTGGAACAGAGATACATCTCTTGGAATAAGAAACGCTGGTTACACCAAGCCACAAGAAAAGAGAGGCGGACGACGCAAACCATGGAAAGTCGCGAATGACAAAAACTAAATGTCCTTCAAACATTGTTAACCACATACCGGTGCATATGACATCTTGATGAAGCTCTATTAGGCAACGTCGCTGTATTGCTACAGGTACTAACCTGGACAATTTGCGGACATTGCAACCCGCTGGTCAATATCTAGAGATTCACACCTGGAATGCTAAATCAGTGGACAACAAAACGTACTTTATATGTGATTATGTTATGGAGAAAAATGTTGACATCCTTTTTCTGGTCGAAACTTGGCTCTTTCCTGAAGAAAACGCAGTGAGTCAAGAACTAACACCACCAGGATATACATTCATGAGCTTTCCAAGGGGGAAGCAAAAACAGGGGTAGGGGAATAGGTATTTTGCACAAATCGGTTATTAATCTTAACATTACTCAACTGAATGGGTAACACGATATTTCGAGCATTGTTGTGTCACAGATGTTAAATCTGGCCTCCGATTTATTTTTATGTATAGACCTCCTCCCTCTAATGTTAACAAGTTTCGTAAATCAAAATTTTTAGAAGAATTTGAACTTCATTAACGACATCACCGTTATGCCTCACAAATTGTTGATAATAGGCGATTTTAATGTTCATGTAAACAAGCCTTTTGAATCTGAAGTTCGAAAATTCGAAAGTTCTTTGTCCACCGATGGTTTTCAGCAACACATTTCATGTCCAACTCATGAGTCAGGTAATACCCTTGATTTATTAATTGCAAGAAGAATCTCTCTTATCTAAGCATCACTTTGCAAATGTTCTGTGAGTTATGTCAAACCATCTTAAAATAAGGTGATAATTCAGAGGAGAGATTTCAAAACTTTCGATATCCAAGCATTCCAACAAGATCTTGAAAATTGTCAATTTTAAGCTTTTGATCATGAGGTCAAATCTAATTATGTGTAGCGTTTTTTACAAAATTTTATGTAAAATGGCTTATACAAACCGCAAGATAAGATAACAGACATCATATGCATGAAATTTGAAATATATGTCTTTTCTGTAAGACTTTTAAATCAGTAAATAAATCGAGGGAAAATTCAGTACAACTGAACATTCAAAAGGGACATGATGTCGGTCATCACATTATCCCGATATACACAGCGAATATCGTAAACGACAAGTCACACATTTCGAAGGTCTTGGGCTATATCAGGCAAATCTGACGTCATTTACCATACCACGTGTAGCAACTCCGAGCTTGACTTGGACATGTGCTCTGACTGTGCATATCATTTACGGGGTATTGGGAAATGATTTTATCATGTTTATCTAAAGATATTCTTTTGTAAAAATAGTTTATTGAAGGAATATCAATCTAATATGATGGGAAAAAAAATAATACTTTCTAATGAAAAAAAAAAGGAAAACAAGAAGGCGCCGACGGGATTTGAAACTGGGACCTCTCGCATCAAAAGCGAATAGCCTGTCTAGTAGGCTATCGAAATCTCGCTAATATGGAGAGGGTGTTTAACTATATGTACGTAATAATAGACAAATGCCGCGTAATTGATCTCTTCCGGGGTTATATGATGTTTTACGCAAAATTTATTTTAATAAAACTGTTAAAAACCTGTTGTCGCTCTCTTTTGACCAAGTGTCTAAAATATATTAAGTTCAGAACCGTATATTTTAGGTTAAACGCAAAGACCTAATTTGACCTCACCCGAGAAAAATAAACACTCGCAAAATCACACGAAAGACACTTATATTTCCAAATTTTTCATTTTTTTAAATTTCAAAATGTTTCATAACATTTATGCTTCTAAGTGCAAGTTTGATTTGAGATTCTATGCTACTTTGGCGA
>JXSR01S007406.1:0-13451 GCA_000969725.1 Ophiothrix spiculata | reverse complement strand
CCCTTGCAAAATGCCAGTGCTGAGTGCTGCGTTGTTTCGCCATGATTTATCTCCTGGCATTGGCGTTCAAGATTGTGTACTGATATCTGAAATGACCATCAATACTTTGATGTTCATCATTTCATCTTCTTCAGTAGCTCTGCACAATGTGTGCCCGTTTAAAATTTTGAATGTAGCGTCAAGTCCATCATTGCACAATCAATTATACCACTGCTGCACAGTACAGCGTTCATGTTGAAGCAAATTTGTTCGACATCAAAATTGGGTACCTTTACTTAAACAGCTGTAACTTTTAAAGGAGCTTGGACCGATTTTTCAAAATTAAGTTTTTATTGTCATATGAGAGATAACAACTCAAATATTGAAGTGTCAACAGGGGCGTATCCAGGAATTCGCAACCCGGGGGACACAACCTAATTTTAGCGCCCCCAGAAATTGAACAATGTCATCCTCACCTCTCATCGCCCCTGATTGTCGTATACATTGCCAAGTGTATCTTGGCCAGGGACAGATGCGGGGCAGATGTCTAATTCATACTTCCAAAGTGCAAATCACGCCATTTGGTGCATATTTTTGTATAATTCATACTTCAAGTTGTCACTTTTTTCAATCGACAAACAATATGTAGGGGGTGTCTGAAGGGGATGTACCCCTTCAGAAGATAGAAAATTTTGATATTTCATAGTGCAAATCACGCAATATAGTGCATATACTTTTGTCTAATTGATACTTCAAGTTGTCACTTTTTTCAATCGACAAAACAATATGTAGGGGGTGTCTGAGGGGGATGTGGCCCCTCGGAAGATAGACAATTTTGAAATTTAAAAGTGCAAATCACGCCATTTGGCGCATATATTTTTGTCTAATTCATACTTCAAGTTGTCACTTTTTTCAATCGACAAAACAATATGTAGGGGGTGTCTGGGGGGATGTGCCCCCTCATAAGATAGAACATTTTGAAATTTAAAAGTGCAAATCATGCAATTTGGTATATTTTTGTCCTTTTTGCGCCCCTTCCTCTTTCTCTTCTCTTTCCTTTCTTTTTCTTTCCTTTTTGCGCCCCTCCCTCTTTCTTTTCTCTTTCCTTTCTTTTTGCGCCCCTCCCTCTTTCTCTTCTCTTTTCCTTCTGTCCTCTTTTTTTTTTCTTTCCTTTCTTGCGCCCCTCCTTTCCCGCTTTCTTTTTATTTTTTCTTTCCTTTTTTGCGCCCTGATTCTTTCTCTTTCTATACCTTTTGCGCCCCTCCATCTTTCTCTACTCCTTTCCCGCTTTCTATTTCTTTTCTTTTTTGCGCCCCTCCCTCTTTCTTTTCTCTTTCCTTTCTTCCCTCTTTCCTTCTTTTTCTGTCCTTTTTGCGGCCTCCCTTTTTCTTTTCTCTTTTCCTCTTTTCTCTCTTCTTTTTTCCCTTTCCCCCTTCTTTCCCCCTCTTTCTTTCTTTTCTCTCTTTTTTTCGCCCCTCCTTCCCTTTTTTCTTTCTTTCTTTTTCTTCTTCTCTTTTTTTCTTACTTTCTCTTTTTCTTTTCCCTTTTTTGCGCCCCTCTGATGACCCCGGGGGGGCACGTGCCGGACATTTTTGGCAGCCCATAACTTTTGTGGAGGATGTCAAGACAATTCATGTACCAAAGTTGGGATGACGATATCTTGTGACCTTTAGGATGTGAAAGTATCTTTTAGTGAAAATCGTCTTTTTGCCCTCAGTTGGGTGACCTTGGACCATTGTTGATCGAGTGATACAATGGGACTGGCCCATTGGTATCTTGGACCAAGTTTGATAAAAATCGGTCAAAGTACTTTTACGTCTTCCAAGACCAATTTGAACGTGAATAGATGCTGTAAAAATAATTTAAACACTTTCAGTTTTTACATGTTTACGACAATTTTATCATTTTATAGCTTTGTTTTTATAGCACCTCATTTAAAAACTATTTTAAACGTGATATGAAGTGAAAATACTATATATGGTTTACGAATTTACGCTTTGCTTTTGTGGATATACTAATTATTATGTTACTTTGTTTAATGCATGTGAATAATTTATTAATGAAAATTCCATATTATGAACTATGTCATTTATATTTCAATCGTATTCATCTTCAAAGTTTTAATTTTGTATAGTTTGAGTATCTTATGTTGATGTTTTGCAATGTTAATTGTTTTAAATAATTATTATTCTTATAATAGTTTACTATCAACCTCGTTTGAATAGGTCACCTGCCTAAATACAGGTTGTAACAGAAAAAAATTATACATTCCTGTAAGCGATATCATGAGAAAAATAAAAATGATGAATTCACAAACTTTCCTTAATTTCAAAGGCTATTTAATTTGCTAACAGAAGCAGCTTAAGTGGACATATGTCATTTAATGGTCAGGTTCAAAAGTTACGATCATTTGAGTAAAGACCGGTGAAAACTACTTGGGCCGATTTCACAATTTTTCAGTATAAACAGTTTTTCGTAGTCGATGAAGATTAACAATATAGTGAGATAACTCTGCTTACAGACCATAGATTTGGATGAAACAAAGTACATTTTGTAGCTAAAGAAGTTGGATTTCGATATAAATAAATAACAATGTGATACAAAGTGTAACTTTATTCTTTCAGCGTTTATAACAATGTATAAATGTTTCTGTTACAACCTGTATGATGAAATAAACAAATAATGAATAAGTAATAATCGTCATACCAAAACTTTAACCATTTTCATTTTTCTTAATTGTCTCACGTAGGTCATGATGTTGTGACAAAATGGATTGACAGTAGCAAAGGTGGAAATATATATCTTCCTAACGAAGATGTGAGCGTTATTGTACCAGGTGGTGCTTTGGAATCATCCACTAACATAACGGTGACAACAATCCCTGAAGATGAGGTTACTCCACCAAGAGAGGACCTGACATTTATTTCATCAATTGTTTCTGTTAAGCTGGAGAATAAATGTCATATTTCTATACCGATTGAGCTGCATGTAAAACACTCAGTTGTTGGTCTAACAGCAGACGAATTTGAAGTATGGACTAAGAAAGATATGTCATCAGGTAAATATATAAGCTTATGTAATTATAGTCTCAGCAGGATAAATATTCAAACATGATTCTGTTCAAAAATTACCAAACAACGGATTGAAAAAAAAACCTCTAGGAAGAATTAAAAAACCTAACAGTTTATGGAATGCTACTTAAGTACACCTAAGCCAACGCAACGATAGAACTGTTTAAGGTACTTAAAGATAAATAACCGAGTAGAGACCACTTCAAAATTCAATCGGCGGTCAGCCGCCAGTTGAGTTTTAAAGCGACCCCTTACTCACTTTTGAAATATTGTTAAATTGAGTAGTTTTAGGATCAGATGTCGCCTGATATTGTAATTGGAAAGGTCCATTTTACAATTTATTTTACACAAAATGCATTTTATCTATTTTGTAACACGTCTAATCAAGTGGAAAGGGATTGTTGTTTTTATCGCCCTCTGTCCTAAACTTTCAAAACCGGATCCCTGATTGACTTAGTTTTGTTAGCATGGTATGATTCTCTATCCAATCCATACATAAAAAATAAATTACATTCAGTTAAGTCGTTACGGTATTATAACGTCATAAATGTCTTTTGAACATGAAAAACTAGATTTTGAAGGGGAAAACATCAAAAGATCAAAAGTGAAATAAAAATTTTAAACATCTGATTTTATCGTTGTTTGTTTTGCTTATAAAGAAAGAAAATGATAATTCTAACCAACCCAAACATATACATGTACATCAATGTAAGTACCCCCATCCTCTGGAGGATTATCAGTTGATCTTTCGTGCATAAGACACAAAGTTACAGTCAGGCAGCAGAGCCTATGCAAATGAGTTTTTAATGAGCAATTTAATTTTCATTTCCCGGGTATATACCGGGAGAATACCAGGACAACTCGGTTTTTTCTCGATGTGACCTGTCGGATAGTTCGGACTTCGAACCCCTATAATCACAAGGGGGTTAGTGCAAATAGAAAATAAAGATATGGATGAAAATATTTAGAGTTTTTTCAATAAGATAAGCCTATTTTTGACAGTGGAGAATAAAAAATTTTTCATTTCATTGCATTTTTTTAAAAAAATGTCAATTTTAAGCTTTTAAAACTTGAGGTCAAATCTGGTTACGTGTAGCGTGTTTTACAAAATTGTATGTGAAATGCTTTTACAAACTGCAAGATGAGATATCAGACATCATATATATGAAATTTGAAAAATATATCATGCCTGTAAGACATGTAAAACAGAAAATAAATCGAGGGAAAATTCATTACAACTAAACGTTCGAAAGGGACACGATGTCGGTCATCTCATTATCCCGATATACACAACGAACATCGTAAACGACAAGTCACACCTTTCGAAGGTCTTGGGCTATATCAGGCCAATCTGACGTCATTTTCTTAGCACGTGTCTACGTGTGACTGTGACCTGCGGCTCTGACTGTGCATATCATACGGGTTATTGGGAAATAATTTTATCATGTTTATCTATAGAAATTCTTGTGTAAAAATAGTTTATTGAAGGAATATCAATCTAATATGATGGGAAAAATACTAATTTGTTTTCAAATGAAAAAAAAAGAAAAGAAAAAAAGAGAGCGCCGTCGAGATTCGAACCTGGTACCTCTAGAATCAAAAGCTAAAGCCAAACCACTAGGCTATCGAGATCTCACTACCATTGGACGGGTGTTTTACCTATATGTACCTAACAATCAGACAATGCCGCGTAATTGATCACTTCCGGGGTTATATAATATTTTGCGTAGAAATTTGATGCTTTATTTGACCTCATTGGACCAGGCGTTACATTTGCCTACGTGATACGTGTTTTCAGCAGATTTATCTCAAATGTTTTAGGAAATCTGCTAAAGAAGTGTTGTCTCTCTCATTTGACCAAGTGGCTAAAATATATTAAGTCCAGAACCGTAGATTTTAGGTAAAACGCAAAGACCTAATTTGACCTCACTCGAGGAAATTAAACGCTCGCAAAATCACACGAAAAAACACTAATATTTCCCATGTTTTCATTTTTTTTAATTTCAAAATGTTTTCATAACTTTCATGCTTCTAATTGCAAGTTTGGTTTGAGATTTTATGCTCTTTTGGCGAGTTTACAGGCTTTTTAAATTAAGGTATCCGATCTCATGAATATTCATACGCATGTAAAAACCGGCATTTCCTGTCAGTTTTCATGCATAAATGAAAATAAAATAAGCGATATTTCAACGACCTGACTTCTGGCTGGTTAATGGTTCCTAAATTGTCAATCAATTCATAGTTATCCATGTTGCAAGGGGGTGGGTCAACTCGTAATTAAGAAGACCCACTATTTAGGAAGCTTTTATTTTAAGAATATTGTTTTTCTAAATAGCGGACGTTCTGAATAACGGGTAAATGTATGTTATGCGCCGATTGACCCATTATTTAGAAAGCCCGCTATTCCGAAGATCCGCTAGTTTGAAGGCCTGCTTTTCAGAATTCAAACATTCCCAACAGCGAGTCAATTTCAATATTCTGAATAGTGGGCCTTATGAATAGAGGGTCTTCTGTGTAAACAGAAAAACCCAATACTCAGAAAACCCGTTACTCAGAATTCAATAGCCTATTTGAAATAATTTACAAATAATTTTCCATTGAATTAGAATATTCTTTTCCGAATTCTCAACTTTGTCCGATTTCGACGTTTGAGGTGTCAACGTGTTTGTCTTGGACCAACGATCAATAGTGTCTTAATGACCTCATCGCCCGACCTTTCCTTGGGGGTCAAAGGTCAAAAGAAAGGTCTATGGCAAGGTCAAAATTTCAACTTTGTCCGATTTCGACGTTTGAGGTGTCAAATTGTTTGTCTTGGACTAACAATCAAAATTGTCCATAGTGACCCAATCGCCAGACCCTTTCTTGGGGGTCAAAGGTCAAAGGAAAGGTCAATGGTAAGGTCGAATTTTCAACAACTTTGTCCGATTTCGACGTTTGAGGTGTCAAAGTGTTTGTCTTTGACCAAAGATCAAAAGTGTTCATGGTGACCCCATCGGCCGACCCTTCCTTTGGGGTCAAAAGTCAAAAGAAAGGTCAAATTTTCAACTTTGTCGGATTTTGACGTCTGATGTGTCAAATTGTATGTCTTGGACCAACGATCAAAAGTGTCAATAGTGACCCCATAGCCCGAACCTTTCCTTGGGGTTCGAAGGTCAAAAGAAAGGTCAAATTTCGACGTCCGATTTCGACGCTTGAGGTGTCAAATTGTTCTTGGACAAACGATCAAAATTTTCCATGGTTACCTCGTCACTTGACCTTTTCTTGGGGTCAAAGGTCAAAAGAAAGGTCAAAATTTTAATTTTGTTCGATTTCAAGGATTAAGGTGTCAAATTGTCCGTCTTGGAATGTTGATCAAAAGTGTCAATGGTGACTTCGTCGTGTGACCTTTCCTAAGTGGTCAAAGATCAAAGGAAAGGTCAAACTTTTGACTTTTTCCGATTTCAACATTTAAGGTGTCAGGTTGTGCGTCTTTGTGATAAAATGGGTCAATGGTGACCCCATCGTCTGACTCTTCCTCGGGGGTCAAAGGTAAAAACAAAGGTCAAATTTTCAACTTTCTGATTTCAAAGAATAAGGTGTCTAATTGTTCGTTTTCGAATATCGATTAAAAGTGTTAATGGTGACCCCTTTGACCGACCTTTCATTGAGGGTCAAAAGTCATACAAAAGGTTAAATTGACAACTTTGTCCGATTTCAACATTTAATGTTCTAAATTGTTTGTCATCAGACATTTAAAGAAAAGGCATCCGGCAGGGTCCGTGTCACTTTTAGTGACACTGTAATGTCTAGTTACTCTGCCGATTGCTTCGTCAGGGTTTGTTTTTGACGAGTTTCTTTCTTTCTTTCTTTCTCTCTTTCTTTCCGGCAACACTTTGAAGTCTTATATCTCTGGCATACAATGACTGATTTTGAATAAACTTAGGTGAAGGTACCAAGGTCACCTCTCATTTATGTCACTTGACCCTTAACCTTTCAAAGGTCACGTAGGGGTCACGGGGTCAAAAACTTGATTTTCACGAAGAAAAGTTCAACTCAATTACGTTACTTGGTATTATCCTAAAATTTGGGGACATTAAACATCTTGACATTGTCCATAAAAAATTATTGAGTGCAAAAAATGTGTTGGGTCAAATTGGTTCACAGGGGTCAAATTTTCAACTTTGTCCGATTTCGACGTTTGCGGTGTCAAATTGTTTGTCTTGGACCAACGATCAAAAGTGTCTATAGTGACCCTATCACCCGACCCTTCCTTTGGGGTCAAAGGTCAAAAGAAAAGTCAATGGAAATGTCGAATTTTCAACAACTTTGTCCGATTTCGACGTTTGAGGTATCAAAGTGTTCGTCTTTGACCAAAGATCAAAAGTGTCCATGGTGACCACATCGCCCGACCCTTCTTTTGGGGTCAAAGGTCAAAAGAAAGGTCAAATGTTCAACTTTGTCGGATTTTGACGTTTGAGGTGTCAAATTGTTTGTCTTGGACCAAAGATCAAAAGTGTCAATAGTGGCCTCATAACTTGACCCTTCCTTGGGGGTCAAAGATTAAAAGAAAGGTTAAATTTTCAACTTTGTCCGATTTTGACGCTTGAGGTGTCAAATTGTTTGTCTAGGACCAACGATCAAAAGTGTCCATAGTGACCCCATCGCCCGACCCTTCCTTTGGGTTCAAAGGTCAAAAGAAAGGTCAAATTTTCAACTTTGTTCGATTTCAAAGATAAAGGTGTCAAATTGTTCGTCTTGGAACAGCAATCAAAATTGTCCATGGTTACCCCGTCACTTGACCTTTTCTTGGGGGTCAAAGGTCAAAATGAAGGTCAAATTTTCGACTTTGACCGATTTCAACATTTAAGGTGTCAAGTTGTGCGTCTTTGCTCAGTGATCAAATGTGTTAATGGAGACCCCATCGTTTGACTCTTCCTCGGGGGTCAATGGTCAAAACAAAGGTCAAATTTTCAACTCTGTTCGATTTCAAAGAATAAGGTATCTAATTGTTCGTTTTGGAACAACGATCAGAAGTGTTAATGGTGACCCCTTTGTTCGACTTGAGTTTTTCTTTGAGGTCAAAGGTCAAAAGAAAGGTCAAATTGTCCGTCTTGGAATGTTGATCAAAAGTGTCAATGGTGACCTCGTCTTCTGACCTTTCCTTAGGGGTCAGAGATCAAAGGAAAGGTCAAAAATTAAGGTGTCAAATTGTCTGTCTTGGAATGTTGATCAAAAGTGTCAATAGTGACCTCATCGTGTGACCTTTCCTTAGGGGTCAAAGGTCAAAAGAAAGGTCAAATTTTCGACTTTGACCGATTTCAACATTTAAGATGTCAAGTTGTGCGTCTTGTTCCACCTTTTATTAGATGTCATAAAAAAGGTTAAGTTGATACTTAATGTATCAAATTGTTTGTCATCAGACATTTAAAGAAAAGACATTCGGCAGGGTCCGTGTCACTTTTAGTGCCACTGTCATGTCTAGTTCTTTCTTTTTTCTGGCAACACTTTGATGTCGTATATTAAACTCTGGCATACAATGACCGATTTTCACCATTATTATGTTCTGAGCTGTCCGATTTCCAAAAAAAATCGGTCAGGGATATCGGACAGAATGCAAAATATCAGATTTTGAACATAATAATGATAAAATTGGATGGTTTTTTTTCGCATGATACTCTCGCTATGAGTTTTAGAAATATCGAGCTCGACGCTGCGCGTCTCGCACGATATTTCGTAAAACTCATAGCTCGACCAATATCTTTTTGTATCATGCTCAATCCATCTAATTTTATATCAAACTTGGGTGAAAGGACCAAGGTCACCCTCATTTATGTCACTTGACCCCTGACCTCTCAAAGGCTACGTAGGGGTCACGGGGCCAAAAACTTGATTTTCACGAAAAAAGTTTCAACTCAAATATGTTACAAGTTATTGTCATGCAACTTGGGGACATGAATTGTCTTGACATTGTCCACAAAGGTAATGGGGTGACAAAAATGTGTTAGGTCAAATGGGGTCAGAGGGGTCAAATAAAAAAGTTCAAATTTCGATTTCAACGTTTGAGGTGTAAAATTGTTCGTCTTGGACCAAAGTTCAAAAGTGTCCATGGTGAACCCATCGTCCGACTCTTCCTTAGGGGTCAAAGGTCAAAATAAAGGTTAATGGAAATGTCAAATTTTCAACTTTGTCCGATTTCAACTTTTAAGATGTCAAATTGTTCGTCCTGGACCAACGATCATAAGTTTCAATGATGACCTCATCGCCCGACCTTTCCTGGGGGTCAAAGGTCAAAAGAAAGGTCAAATTCTCAATTTTGTCCAATTTCCAAAGTTAAGGTGTCAAATTGATTGTCTTAAACCAACGATTAAAAGTGTCCATGGTGGCCTCATCGTCCGACCTTCCTTAGGGGTCAAAAGTCAAAACAAAGGTAAATGGAAATGTCAAATTTTTCACTTTGTCCGATTTCAACGTATAAGGTGTCAAATTGTTGTCTTGGACCAACGATCAAAAGTGTCAATAGTGACCTTATCGCCCGACCTTTCCCTGGGGTTCAAAGGTCAAAAGAAAGGTCAAATTCTCAACTTTGTCCAATTTCCAAAGTTAAGGTGTAAAATTGTTTGTCTTGGACCAGTAATCAAAAGTGTCATCATCCGACCTTTTCTTGGAGGTCAAAGGTCAAAAGAAAGGTCAAATTTTTAACTTTGTCCAATTTCAAATTTATCGTCCTTGACCAGCCGTCAAAAGTGTCAATGGTGACCCCATTGTCCAACCTGTCCTTAGGTGTCAAAGGTCAAAAAGAAAGTTTTTTTTTTAATTTCATTTAATTTCACCTTTATTGTCAACATAAACACATTTTAAAAATTATAGGGCTTCAACGGGGGATTTAAGGTCTATTTTTGTAATTTCCAAGTACAAGGTGACATATTTATTTCACACATAAAAATTGAAATTGGCAGGGTCTCTGTCCATTCAGGGACAGTTCAGTTCTAGTTTCTTCTTTTTCTTCTTCTGGCAATACTTTGATGTCTCAATGATTGATTTTGATTAATTGTCTTTAAGACCCCACCCCATGGGCTTCTACCAGGCCAATTTGTTTTTAAAAAACTGATATCAGTATAACATCAAACGCAAAAATGTTAGTTGTTAACAGAAATAGATCTAGTCTAAATTGATAATGTAGTAAATCATGATCGAATACGAATTGTTTCTTACTTTAATCAGGAAAGTTGGGAGTATTCTCAACTTTCCTGCTTTAATAATTTATAAGACATTTTCACTTACTTCGTCGGAAACGCTAGGAAAGTCAACGGATGAAGCTCTCAACTGCCTACGGGCAACTTCAGCGTCAAACCGGCTGCTCCATCCGCTAAAATGAATCCCGTATTTATCAGCTTCATGGTCCGCATGTGTAATTGTTACGCTGCACCACACATTTTCTTCGTCCAAGGCTTCCCATTTACTTCCAACATTTGGAAAAACATCCATTTTCCAAATTAGAATGACTTCACTGACCACGTTAAACTTCACACAACCGAGCTGGTCAAAAGTTGCTCCAGGAAATGATGCCACAATGATACCCAGAAATCGATCAAAACCCACGCGAGCATGCACTCATAAAACATTGTTTCCATTATCGACTTTAATGACTACCATTGTTATGTAAATTACTGGTGGGTACACTTGACCTTTTGAGACCTTTTGTAATAGGATCTGTTTCCTCCATGGGGTGTATGTGTGTGTGTGTGTGTGGGGGGGGGGGGGTCATGTGAGTATAGCGAGAAGTAAAGAGAAAAAAGAAGGATATATAGCGAGATCTTTATTTACAGATTATAGGCCTACTGCAAAGCATGAAAATTTCACTAGTATTTAAGTTTTACTAAAGTGCCACAATTCTCAAACTCAACATGCCGCTCTTGTTAACATTTGTAGCTTTGAATAGCGAGATGATTTAAATAAGTAAAAATAAAACGCACAAATAAATATAAGTTTCCAAATTCGCTAAATTTTCATCCCATGAAATTAAAGTGCTATTTAGTATTTTTTCGATAAAATAAGCCAAAATAGTGCATATTCGCCGGACTAGTTTACAAATTAGAAAAAGAAAAACAATTTCTTATATGCTAGTTTTTAATTTGCCAAATAAAAATGATCCAAGGGCCCCCTGGACCTCAGGGCCCTGGGGCCGGGCCCATCATTTATAAATTTTGCCTATGAAACAAGCCTAATACAATTAACCCAGAAAGCTAAGATGGACCCTTTAGTCCCACTGACATTTTTATCAGAAATGTTTCTAGGTTATATTTTTTATTAGTAAATTTGAACTCCAAATAATGCAAAAACGTGTAGGCCTATATAACAACTTAAGAATTGGTAATTTTGCTCTGACCAAAGATCCTCAAACACATCCTTAACGATGTCTGGGGATCTTTGCTCTGACTACAACAATATAAACACAAAACATCGGGCCTACTACCAAACTTGGCATACGAGACAATAATCAAGAACATAAATTATCATGAATCGAATGTGCGTCGCCGGTCAACTTATATTTTTATTGGCACACTCAACAAAACAAATTGCTGGTACAATAAAACAGGAATTATAAACGTGTTAAAATAAAATGCAGACATGATAATTTATTGACTTTCTAAATCCACCTGGGCATAGCAATTGGGGCGTACATCATCTTTGAATTCAAGCCTACACTTTACCATACATGTTGGTGTTAAATGTCACTGATCAACCAGGAAATGCTATTGGTTAAACCATCTAATGACTATTGTCAAGCCACGCCTTAGCACTGCCCTGGATGAGCAAGCGTTACTTGCAGTTGCAAGCCCAACAGATCTTACATTGGATGCGTTGAAGTAGAACACTTTCAGATCAATAGTTGTGGTAAATTGAAGTGAGCTTGTGTTTCCTTGGGTGGAAAAAAGTCAATAATTTGTAATGACCCCAAGCTAGGTGGAATGAAATTCATATGCATCTCCCACTTATGTCACCTGACTCCTGACCCCTCAAAGATAAGGTAGGGGTCACGGGGTTAAAAACTTGATTTTCACGGAAAAAGTTTTAATTCATGTACCTTACATGCTATGGTCATGAAATTTGGGACATTAAACCTCTTGACATTGTCCACAAATGTTATGGGGTGGCACAAATATTAGGCAGTTGATTTGTATGATGTTGGAACATAAACACTCCAAGATTTAAATGGTAGGTATCAAAAACATTTAGAATTTCATATTTTGAAAATAATGGGCCGGTATGGCTCCTATAATGGCTATTTGATATAGTTCTTATCGCCCATTTTTGGAGTTTGAGAATTTTATTTAAGTACATTTTGCTTGTGCTCCCCCAGGTAAGAATTCCATAGTTGATATATGGCAAAATTAGTGAGCAATACAAGGTGTATAATATGGATTTTGGTAGAAAGTGTTTTAGTTTCGACATCATGCCAATATTTCTTGAAATTGTTTTTGTAATTGCAGCTATGTGATTTTTCCAAGTTAGATTTTCATCTATAATGACTCCAAGAAATTTTGTCGAGCACACCCTATTCAATGATTTGTTATCAAGTTTTACATCAAGAATTTGTTTTGTAGAATCAATTTCATAAATTTGAGAAACATTTTCTGAGTCATTTGTATCAACAAATTTGTTTGTAGTATGGGATGTTCCGAATATCATATAATTTGTTTTACTTGCGTTTACAGATAGCTTATTTGCTTTGAACCAGTTGCAAATTTCATTTAGATCATTGTTTATTTTATGCATTTGGGATTGAATATCAGGGTGGGAAAAGATAAGTGTCGTGTCATCTGCAAACAAAACAAGTTCAAGCAAAGATGTCGAATGAATAATATCATTAATGTACAATATGAATAACAGTGGGCCAAGGATTGACCCCTGAGGAACACCACACTTGATATCCTTTTGTTCTGAATCTTTCATTTGGTATCGTACAAACTGTGTTCTATGTTTCAGGTAGCTTTTAAACCAATCAAGTGTGATGCCTCTAAAACCATAGTATTCTAGTTTAAACAACAAAATATCATGATCAATTGTGTCAAATGCCTTTGACAAGTCTAAAAATATACCAAGAGTACTTTCATTTTTTTCAACAGCCTGTGTAATTTTGTCAACCAGATCAACAATTGCCATATAGGTAGAACGTTTTGGCCTAAAACCAAATTGTTTTCCATTCAATATGTTATTTCTATTAATAAAGTTCATACATCTATTAAAAACCAGTCGTTCAAGTATCTTAGAGAAGCACGGTAACACGGATACCGGGCGATAATTTGAGAACATTTCAGCATTATCTTTTTTATATATGGGAATAACTTTTGCAATCTTGAGTTGATCTGGCACACAGCCAGTTGTCAACGAAATATTGAAAATATCAGTCAGTGGTTTAGA
>JXSR01S007405.1:50784-74042 GCA_000969725.1 Ophiothrix spiculata | reverse complement strand
TAAACACACTGTGTACAGTTGTTTAAAAAAAATCGCTATTTTTGTGCTACTTATTATTTTATGACCGCGGAAAACCGCGCTTTATCCTGAAAATCGGCTACATCTTAGAAAATCTGCACTCAAGAGGCTCTTTACATCGACTTATTTCATTTTCACTCAATAGAATGCAATGAAATGAGTCAATTAATGTTTAACTGATCCGTAGTAATTGATCATTCAAGTGTAACAAAGGTTTTTATGAGACTCCGCGGCGAAATACCTAAGAAGTCCAACCATGGTTGAAAAGATAATCCACCATAAATGACCACTTCGGAGTGTAACAATCGTTAATGGGTAGGCCTACTATTAAGGGATTATGCCCATTGGTTGGGAATTTACCGACACGGGGCGTCGGGCAGCCTCTTTAATGTGCTATTTCCGGGGTTGCGTAAACTTCGTTGGGTTTTGACAAGAGCGAGTAGATACTTCCTGTCTGGATGAAGTGTAATATTCAAAGGATACCGCCCTTTGGCGGAGCCAATGAAAACTTCCTGTCTGAATATATAATAAAATTTAAAGGATACCGTCAAGTTGTCGGAACCAATGAAGTTTTATGGTAGTATGGTTTTAATTTTCGAGTTGACAAAAAAAAAAACAACATATCAACTTAATTTGGACCGTAAACAAATATAAATTGATTTAAAACGATTAAATATGCATTTAAACATGTTAAATGTGCTATCCGCTGCTATTTCGTTAAAATTTACAATTGGGCTACTTTTTCCGATTTTGGGCTACTTTTCACGCATATTTACCGCTACTTCGGCTGATTTTTTTTGGCAACACTGGATACTCGTACAATAGCATAAAACAGGTCAAAATAGTCAGCGTTTTTAACCGGAAATCAAACCATTACAGGAATCGCGGATTGATTTACTGGTGTGCGCCCTTCCTTGAACAAAGTCTTGATTGTGTTTCATACTATACTAAGGCTGGTCAATTCACCATTTTTGGGACAAGGTTTTGCTCTGTAAGTCAGCAGCAGTGAAATAATTCTGCAATTATTTTTAGAAGCATGTGTGGTCAAAATTCTTCTAGAGAGAATTACTCAAATTTGCTCAGGAAAAACAATAAGCATCATATAACATCATCATATTATCCCCTTAGGGCACAAAGGGAAATGGCTCGCAAAAAATATTATTACTATTTTGGATAATGATATGTAAAAAAAATAATTACCTCATCAATTATGCAAATTAGGGCCTATGTACAATTGTACACATGATTAAATGACATCATTTACAATGCTGTTAATGGATACATCCAGTACTAGATACATCTGTACACATTTTAACTAAGTAATAAAAATAACACTAGGAAATGGAAATGAATTAAACTAGCATTAACAATTCTCAAAGGTATTAAGTACCTCCCAAAAATAAATAAGAAAAGTCACAGTGTGTACAATTGAACACAAAAATATTTATCAGATAAACACACTGTGTACAGTTGTTTAAAAAAAATCTACACTAAGTAAGTTTAAAATAGTGTTTCATGTATTCTATAGGTCTTATACTATCATCCTGACTAGAATTTAGCTTATTTACATCTTTATTTCATATCAATTATAAAAGGGAAATTACTTGCTCTCTGTGACCATGCCATAACAGTTGACGCTATCATGGATTGTGAAAATTGAGATTCAGCCTGTAGAGGGTGAACTGTGCTGGAAGATAGCATATGTACACATAGTTGTGCACATGGTGTCTTATTGAATATATTTCCACTAGCATACAGACTCAAAGTTCAATCAGGGCCCTGTCTCTCTTGCGTTTCTGCTGATGCCATTTTTTTACCACATTTGGTAGTCATTAAGGTGTCATTAAGGTGTCATAGGCGGGGGGTCTATGTCAATCAAATGTGCAACCATGCGCAGAACATTGCGCATGGGAATTCCCGTCGCCGTGTGTGTGGCTTGAAATCTTTAAGCTTAATCAGCGCAGGTCAGCCGATTTCAAATGGAAATTTCACTCTTTGTGTCGGTGAACTTTTAGTACCATCAGCCAAAAGTTGTTCAGAATTAGTGTATCTAATGATTTATGGGTCTGGTTCTATTTATTTTTCACTTTTATTGCACTGAAATTCAAGATAATTTTCGGAGAATTGTGTTTACAAAATCGTGCATACTAATGAGCTTGTACGTGATACATAATTAACCTTGTGACCTCGAATTGCTAATTTGCGCTGAAGCTTCATTTTTTACGTTGGCAAGGTATAGGAAATTCCTATCCCGAATTTATCTAAAATCCCTGGTTCAATTAAAGTAATGTGTACAATTGTACACAATGTACGAAGAGGTTATTACTCCACCAACTTATGAAGACATCTGTGAAGAAATGACTGAAAATAACACAGCACGTTCTTTTCTAAACAAACCCATTAGAATATCATGGAATAAACTCAAAAGAGTCCTTCAATATTCCATGAATAAGTTTGTATATATGGGTTTGAGAAGCTTACCTCAAATATTAGTGACTGGTTATTCTTCTGAAGGTAGAATGCAAAAACATATGTGTACATAAGTGTGGTACGGCACAGGCAGAGCACGTCGACGGCTTTCTTCAAGAATTGCACCTCGATCCAAGACATATTGTGTTGCTGCATCTCTTCCATCTTTTTCTTGATTTGCGTATACAGCTGAAATGAGATCATGACAACAGTGATTGCATGCAAAGAATGCAAATACAGTGTCCCCTTTCTTTCATCCCATTGATGCTGAATTCATATGATTAAAGGTAACCACATGGTGGATTTAAAAGTCAAGCATCTTTAGCATATTTTGAGTGAAAAAGGCTTATGAAAAGGCAGGTATAAAACAACTTATCTTTACAAATCTGACTATTATTTCACATACAGATATGACTCTTCTTTACATGAGACTCTCAGCTTTACTCTCATGAAGTATTCATTCAACACTGAATATCTCATGTGCAGAGTAGAAGATTTAGAATTTTTGACTTTTGACCTTTCACTCAGCCAGGTACCGTATTGTTCTTAATAAACACCCATGGGCAGCGACATTTCTTGGAGGGTGGGCGATTATTAGAGACCAATTTTCAACATCAAAATTTGCACAAAATCGCTGAGTAAGCTTAACAATTACGGCAACTTACTGTTATATGGCCCCCGATAACCCGGAAGTACTGACAATTTTTCAACATTTCCGGAATCGTGACCTCATTGGTACCGTTTCCTGTTACTGGCGATTTTTGGTTAAAGCTTACTGATACACGAAAATGCTGATCTCTTTGAAATTTTTTGGGGTGGGCGTTTAATAGAGAATGGGCGATTAATAGAAACAATACGGTAAGCAACTTAACAAAATTCTGCAATTCCATTCCAACCTGTGCCCTCAACTGGAATCAAACCAATATGTAAAATTGAGGTCGCTAACTACTACTCTAGTTGCTGTGACTCTTACTATTATTTTGATCTTGGGAATTTACTAGAGGTTGAAGAAGGCATGACCAAGATGGCAAAATGTTACAATATTTTTTTACAACTCTTGAATATTTACACATACATAAAGTACAAGGAAATTACAGATTTATAGGTTAATATGTAAGCATTTAACTTTTCTTAAAGAAATAAGACAAAATCACAAAAAGTGAAATTACCCAGAAAAAGTTTGATGCTTTTTTAACAGATTTAAAATGTGAGTGCATCAATAGAGTTGAAATTCAACTCATTTTGTCCTGTGTCACTCGTAAATTTAATATTCAGACATTAATCTAATTTCTACACTACAGAACTAGGGACCAATGCACTGAAAAGAGAGAGCTTTCCCCGTGTGCAACACTACTCCTAACAATTTACTGATAAATACCTCAAACCTACCTTATTTTCAAATCGTAAACTCTGCATGTGATTCATATAACGATTACAGTAGAACAAGTACCTCTCTAATGCTTGTCTTGACCTCTGCAATAAGAAAATATCATATATATATATCTCAAAATATTAGTGACTGGTTATTCTTCTGAAGGTAGAATGCAAAAACATATGTGTACATAAGTGTGGTACGGCACAGGCAGAGCACGTCGACGGCTTTCTTCAAGAATTGCACCTCGATCCAAGACATATTGTGTTGCTGCATCTCTTCCATCTTTTTCTTGATTTGCGTATACAGCTGAAATGAGATCATGACAACAGTGATTGCATGCAAAGAATGCAAATACAGTGTCCCCTTTCTTTCATCCCATTGATGCTGAATTCATATGATTAAAGGTAACCACATGGTGGATTTAAAAGTCAAGCATCTTTAGCATATTTTGAGTGAAAAAGGCTTATGAAAAGGCAGGTATAAAACAACTTATCTTTACAAATCTGACTATTATTTCACATACAGATATGACTCTTCTTTACATGAGACTCTCAGCTTTACTCTCATGAAGTATTCATTCAACACTGAATATCTCATGTGCAGAGTAGAAGATTTAGAATTTTTGACTTTTGACCTTTCACTCAGCCAGGTACCGTATTGTTCTTAATAAACACCCATGGGCAGCGACATTTCTTGGAGGGTGGGCGATTATTAGAGACCAATTTTCAACATCAAAATTTGCACAAAATCGCTGAGTAAGCTTAACAATTACGGCAACTTACTGTTATATGGCCCCCGATAACCCGGAAGTACTGACAATTTTTCAACATTTCCGGAATCGTGACCTCATTGGTACCGTTTCCTGTTACTGGCGATTTTTGGTTAAAGCTTACTGATACACGAAAATGCTGATCTCTTTGAAATTTTTTGGGGTGGGCGTTTAATAGAGAATGGGCGATTAATAGAAACAATACGGTAAGCAACTTAACAAAATTCTGCAATTCCATTCCAACCTGTGCCCTCAACTGGAATCAAACCAATATGTAAAATTGAGGTCGCTAACTACTACTCTAGTTGCTGTGACTCTTACTATTATTTTGATCTTGGGAATTTACTAGAGGTTGAAGAAGGCATGACCAAGATGGCAAAATGTTACAATATTTTTTTACAACTCTTGAATATTTACACATACATAAAGTACAAGGAAATTACAGATTTATAGGTTAATATGTAAGCATTTAACTTTTCTTAAAGAAATAAGACAAAATCACAAAAAGTGAAATTACCCAGAAAAAGTTTGATGCTTTTTTAACAGATTTAAAATGTGAGTGCATCAATAGAGTTGAAATTCAACTCATTTTGTCCTGTGTCACTCGTAAATTTAATATTCAGACATTAATCTAATTTCTACACTACAGAACTAGGGACCAATGCACTGAAAAGAGAGAGCTTTCCCCGTGTGCAACACTACTCCTAACAATTTACTGATAAATACCTCAAACCTACCTTATTTTCAAATCGTAAACTCTGCATGTGATTCATATAACGATTACAGTAGAACAAGTACCTCTCTAATGCTTGTCTTGACCTCTGCAATAAGAAAATATCATATATATATATCAAATATCATATCCAGATACAGTGGAAACTCGTTAACACAAAGTCACTGGGATAATGATTTTAGTTTGGGTTATCAGGATTTTGTGTTACCCAACTGAACTCACATAAAAAATTGGGACTTGGGACCAAACAACCACTGTGTTTTCAGGGCTTTTGTGTTAACAGATGTTGTGTTAACGAGGTTCCACTGTATTAGAAGAAATAGCCATTGGTAACACTGTAGCAATTGCAATAAATAAGTAAAAATATTCACCCCAAGTATTGCCAGGTTTATTATCCAGATCTGGCTGTTAGTGCTACAATTTGATTACATGCAAAGCAATTTTTTTGTTGGTATCATCATCACTTCAGCTGAATTCACACTCGACGCAAACACAGCAGGGCATGTGTAGATGGAATTTTTGAGCAGTAACAACAGATTGATATCATTAAAACGCAATAACACTTGCGTCAAAGCAAACTGAGATAAGAAATGCTGAACTTCCATTGTGTTGTCATGTTGTCTGCTGTCGCAATCCATTTGCGACTTGAGTGCGAATTCAATTGTGTAACGTTTGCTGTGAAAATTATCGGGATTGCATTTGTGTTCGAGTATGACTTCAACTTTTGCGTTTGCGTTCGAGTATGACTTCAACATTAGTCTTACATGGAATGTGATGTAGAAATTAACGAGGGTCATAATGTAAACACTGAATACTTTTCATACATTACTTGTTTTAACCCTTTCCAGTCTGACCACTTTTTCCGCTCTAGGCTGACGCCATTTTACCTCTAAAGTGACTTCTAAAGTAAATTAAATTTATCTATAGAAATATTCTACATAATTCAATGAAACATCATCATAATATACCTTTATGAACTGTATACATTGCCTGTGATAGTGTTTTGGATGGTAAGAGGTCATAAAATTAGTTACACTATAGTGTTAGTTAGGCCGTACCCCATACGGCCTACGCCTGAGCTGGCAGTAATTTAGGCCGTATCCCATACGGCCTACGACAGGAAAAGGATAATCAACTAGGTTTGCGTCGATTAACACTTACAGCTTGACTGTCCCTGGCTTTCTTAGCATCCATTTCATCGTAGCGATTACAATTGTACCTAATGAAAAAACAAGAACAGTAACGTCAGTTACCACTTACTGCTTGAGAATCCCTGGCTTTCTTAGCATCCATTTCACCATAGCGATTACAATTGTACCTAATGACAAAACAAGAACAATAGGTGGCATTTCATGAGGTGGGTCAAAAATGTGTTACATAGTCAAAATGGTCAAAAAAAACCAACATTTTTTGATATGATGTTAATATTATTGATCTCTTTCAATTCAAGTAACTTTTTAGCTAAATATCACTTTTGTTTTGGCATAATGAGCTAATTTATGGTTAATTACTCCATAGACGGCAATGTAAACTGTAATTTTCAAACGCGTTTTTCTCAAAATTGCCTGTTTTTACTAAAGCAAGTCATAAATTGGAATGATTAATGGTAAACAGTTCATTTTTTCAGGATATGTTAAAAACACTTTAATAGTTACTTTGATGCATTAAACTTGAAACAGACCCCTTAGGGTCTTGGTGTTAATGACCTTCAATTAATTAGAGGCGGGCTATACAAGGGAGAAAATGGTGATGTTTCAAATCATTCTGTCCTAATTCTTATTTGATGCAGCTTGATCCCCTGAACATTTTGACACCAAATTTGTCAAAATCGGACAAAAAATGAGAAGGTGCTGCCCAAAAAACTGATCGAGGGGGGAGGGGGTCTGAGGAAGGTCTAAAAATGATAAATTTGCCAATTACTGTAATTATATACCAAATTTTAGCCATGTTAGGTGACTATCTGTATGTATTTGAGGTCACAGAATCCATTTGTGAATGTTCCAGCAGTGTCAAACCTTCCGAAATGGTGATATTTTCTCAATTTGGCTATCTACCGCATCCGTAGGCACCGCATCCGTAGGCACCACCACCCTTGTACTGCCAAGTTCAAACCATTGTCTCTCTTAAATTATGTAACCCATGAAGACCAAATTACTGCCAAAAATAGCAGAAAGTGTACGCTTTCAAATGAGACATTAAACAAGTCCATAGGTTATGGAGTAGTGAATTTACATTAAATTAAGTTGGAGAACCCATGAAAAAATGTAACACCACCACCTTTTTACCATACCCACCTAATGACATGCCACCAATAGTAGCACATCTGATGGGAATGCTAGACTTGAAAGTATGTTTTCCTTTGGAGAATACCGCAGATACACTCAGATTATCTTTTGTATGTATTCATGAAGGTCCTATCTATCTATTATAGAGAGTGAAGGATAGGATATGGCAAACTATTTCCCTTATACACCCTTGGAAAAAACACTAGTGGCATAGCATCCACAATACAACAGCATGCTTACAGTGTGATAAAGGAATAATATTTCTGGACTAGGCCCAAAAAGTATAGGTGAATCAAGAGCACTTGGTAGACTTCTATAGTCAAAAATCATTTTCTCCTCTTTTCGCATAGGCCTATATTTATGAAATTATTATAGGCCTATATAAAATTGCAAAAAATTCTGAGGTGTCTGTATGCGACGATTTTTTCTATTTCATCTACTTTACTGTACAAAAGGACAAAATATTTACCACTAGAATTCGCCATAAATCAAATTTGCAGGATTAAAAATCATTTGATTTCAAAGTTCCGGTGTGTAGAAAATAGTAAATAGATATATTGCGGCGACACTGCGGCGGTTGGAAAATCTAACTATCGCTATATCCCATGGATCATGAATATTCATGTTTAAATATTCATGAGCTTATTAATTTGTTTTATTATATAAATATGAAGGGGTGTGCAACGGAAGATAATTTATCTCACTAAAATGTAACACATTTGCCGTGACAATTTTAGTTGCTGTGACACTCTTATTAGCATAATTTACGTCTCATGCTTATGACGCAACGTTTAGTGGTAAAAATCGAGCCTCGGCGCGCGGCACTGAAACGTGGGCCGTAAACCAAAATAAGACGCGGCAAAATGTCAAAAGGTAAATTGTATGATTATATGTAATCCTAGAATTAATTGCATATATTTGATATATTATATTAAATTTCAAGAACATATAAAAGATATGATTTTAAGATGGGTTTAAGGTTTAACTCAATTCATTGCCGGCGTCTCCCTTCAATCTCTGCATTCGGCATGGGGATCAGTTTTTTGGTTAAAAAAGCAAAAATGTTCATGATGATAGGCCTAATTGAAAAGGGCATGAATGCAGCCTTTACTGAATAGAGGAATTAATGAAAAGGGATACTGACGAACGATCTTGTCTTACAAAACATTCCTGTAAGCCTATAAAAAACTCAATTTATGACATCGGACACCTTCGGGGTATCAAGTTCATAACTTGAAGATAATTTAATTCCTAAATAGAAATGTTTTTGTTGTTGTTAGCGAATGTCTACAAGACATTCGCCATCGATAAACTAAAAAGCGCGGCACTGGATTAGCTAACAAAACCCCAAGAAAGTGAAGATCCACATGTAAAATAAAAGCGGAATTTCGGTATATGGTAGACTCAAAACCAAAGAAAAAACTTAGATGCACCACTGTAAACTGAGGTTATGAAACATGCATATTATATAAGTGCCATGCAGTATAGTAATTAATACTTCGGAACTGAGAACATTCAATAAGATCCATAACCTCGACAAAATCCAATTAGAAAAAAGAAACTGGAGCAAGAAAATGTTAATTACTAATTAGCACACACGCAGGCCTACACATAAACAATTACGATTGTTAACATAACAGTCAATGTTGTTTGTTTTTATATAATTCCTTTCAACTTTCCCGAAATAAATCATATATAACTTTTAGGCCTACATCATTATATTTCCACAAGTTAAATTGTTTGTTTACGCAATGCTACAGTGCGCCGTGATTGCAGCCGCGTAACGCATATTTGCAAGCCGTGCGTATCTTAAGTTTATCACGCGTAGTAAACTTCGTCGCGGCAGTCGACGCGGTCTACACAAATGCACTTAGAAGAAACGCTGGTGTAATCGCTGTAATGGTTCTCTCGCTGTGGATTATATATTTTGATGGAATGTGTAAACGGTAAGAATTCTAACAATTTTATTAATTTCAGGATGATCGCACTTTGACAATTATTGATAATACATGTTTTTTTTTTAATGTAATGTCATTTTATTTAGTAAATGTACGTGAACTTCAGTCTTAGCGGAGAAATAAAATGGCGGCATTAAATTTCGCTTTCAAGAGGTATGCAAAATTTTTAAATAAATTACCATCATTAATATTTTGTGATTAATTATTCATTATTGTGACCGTATTTAGCACATCAACACGCGAACGCAACAATACACGAACGCGACGCAATGTTGAAAGGTGTTACATTTTTGTCAAAAATTGTTTTGGTAAATCACGACTTTGATTGGCTTAGAGCGATTTGTTGCACACCCATCGCTTTATTTAGTAAGGAAACAATAAATACGTCATGAACGACTTACTAAATAGATACTTATGTTTATGGATATCAATACGTCAGAATTGATAGCAGTTAATCATACATTAGCATCAGTATTTTATTGGGGAATCATAATACAACTGTTAGGCCTGAAACATTTAAAAACGAATATATCCAAATTGAGGAAGACGGGGTAAAAAATCGCATCATTTGGAGGAAAAAAATGGGGTCAAAACAAGTCATCCTGGTGCTCATGGGTGAATAAGGTAACTGTAACAAATTGTAGGAGACTCTCTTGAATTGGTTGAGCTGTAACATCAAGCAATTCCAACTATTTTACAATCTCATCTCATATTTTCCCTGCTCTTAAGGTTGTAAATAAATCAAATTGAGTTCAATTATATGTGTCAATCATTACTGAATTGTTTGCTGCATTACAAAGAGCCCTTATGACTCCCGTCAAGATACAGAATAAAATGTGGATGATGAAACTTGTTGAACTATCCGCCAGACAATTCAGTTTGTTGTTTAATAAATATCATTGCATGCATCCCAAAAAGTTTGACTACTGAAATAAAACTAACGACTTTGTTAATATACTCTATAATTCTAATAAAAGAAATTTAATTTCGACAAGTTGCGTGTAATTTGATTATCAGCAAGTGGTTCACAATTTTTAGCTTTGAACCATGGTCAAAATGCCCACCAAACAATAACGTACCATATGAACCATTTGCTGAGTTACATATATGTCACTATATGATGATTTGTATAATAGAGAGGACGTAAGGTAAGTTAAAGCAAAAAACAACAACCAAGGTCAGACTACAAACAAACCTTCCAAGTAAAACACGATTGAAATTAGGGTGCTCATTGAATTTTCATATTTTTAATACTTATTCATATTAAAGGTAGGTATTCCGATCTGGCGAAAAATTAAACATACACTTTTCCCTCATTTGAATGAAGGGTCATCACCTACATAAAGCAATTGTAAAGTTTCATTTCTATACCTTGAACCAAATTAATGCTACAGGCAAAAATGTATCAAAGAGTGACCCATAGAAACCTATAGGATATTTATTTTGTTAACAAAATATTTCAGTAATTCATCACTTTCTTGGCCATATTTCCTAAACGGAACATAATATGAACGTGAAAATTAACAGGGGTTATGAGAAATACATGCGCTTTCATGTGGTATCAAAATCTCCAATTTGATTTTGTGAGTGAAAGTAATTGGAATGCACACCTTTAAAGGAACCGATTTGTTGAAAATTCACTTTTAGGAACCCCAATTATAGTAGAAAATCCCAACCTTTTTCGGTCATTATCAATGTCATCTGTCCATATTTCAAAATCGACTTTGGCACAGTGATGTAACTTTGGATATGGTGCATAACAACATATATACCATAGTGGATTCAACAGCAACAGACTTACCATGAAGATCCATGGGGTTCCCATGGTCCTAAGCAAACCCAACAGAAGTCCGCCTGAAAAAAGGAGAAAATCAATTTAGTTTTCTGTCATATTCAAAATAAAATCAGACCATAGTAATACAGAAATAACATGGTTTCAAAGTAATACACATGAACAATTGTTCAGAAGAAAAAAATAAAGTAACAGGTATGTCATGATTCTGGATCAAAGCAAAGATACACAAAGAAACTGCATAAGGCCAAACAAAAAATTGTTTGGTTGCCCTCCACTGACAGACCTTATTTTTCAGCCCGACCCAAACCTTTTTTTATTGAAATTTTTTTTTTGAAAAATGTTATATTTTTGCTTTTTTCGATATTCAACCCTCAAAATGTTTAGGATGTCCCAAATCACAACAAGAGGTATTTGATTGTTTTGATTTGGATGTCGCGGGGGAAGTTGTGAAGGCTGGAGCGGCCGATCGACCTAGCGTTCCGTGGAAGAGTATTGAAAAATTAAAAACAAAAAAACAAACAAAAAAAACCCGACCGACCGACCCTCTCTGAAAAAATCTGTGGATGGCAACCAAACAATTTTTATTTTTGGCCTAACTAAAGTCAATGCCATAATGCAGGTTGTGTGTCTCATTTACAAGCTGCAGGGTTCTACACTCTGAATTTCTGTTAACACTATTTGATGGATTATGGCATGGACTTTACAGTGATCCTGGTATAGAAAATCACACTTGAACATACTTGGTTTTACATTGACTTGTTTCTACTGATAAGTTTAAGGAGTCAGTATCTCGTCATGTGAGTGCAAGAAAGTCGTATCTGCAATAGCTGCCTTACGTCATAAATTTGGATTGCACACTGTATGACCTCCAGTCTTGGGTCAGTGGCTAAGAACCATTTCAAGAACCACTGACATAAGACAGGAAGATTTTGAGGGATTTTTCACATTCTTGTGACAAGGTGTAAAATAAATATAACTTGGGGCAGCCATTGCAGATACGACTTTCTTGCACTCACATGACGATCTTAGAATGCAATTCAGTGGTGTGTGGATGCTGATGGAGTGCATAAAATCAAGAGCCTTCATTACCCACATGAGGATCCTTAGCATCCCAGAGCATTCCAACTCTTAAATAGGCCTATGTAATTCTTTGGGATTACTGAGACTTTTAAGGCTTATAAATCTGCCTGTATAGGGAGCAATCTACCCATCCTAAAGAGGGGTTAGTCTCTAAGACAATGTCTTTGTCAAAGTTACATGTTATCTGCAGAAATACCTCAACTTTCTACAACATAGAAAAGATAAAAAAGTTTCTATAAACAACCAAATTAATATGTATCTTGTAAAATGTAAACCCCACTTTATCTTTTGGTGGCTTCAAAAGAGTCACAATTCTCTAATTAATAGAGGGAAGTATGGCATTAAGAGCACAAGACTCATAAAACAGAGGTTCTAGGTTCGAGCCCTGGTCGGACAACTTAATTTCTTTGGGAAGAAACTTCACTCTAATTACTCTGTGGTTCGAAGGTCAAATTAAGCTGTTAATCCTCTGTGTTAAATATTTCACATTGGGATGATGCAACAGTGTAAACCTGGTAAACTAAATACATTTGTTGTAAATCTCACTATAACTTTTGGTAGTTCAGAAAGAGTCTTTATTCTTTAATTAGCCACCACTTGTCATGGTCTTTATTCACATCTTTGGGAACCAGAAATACTTGACCACCCACCAGATGTAAATAAATTTGCTCTGGCATGGCTGTTATCCCACATGGACTCACCTTACAATTTTGATTTCGACACACCATATGGTTACACCCACCATCTTTTTCTATGGTAACATGACACTTGGGACATTCTTTGGTATTGGCTGAGATCCAGTTTGATGTCTCGCTGTCATCGTCACACTTCTTGATCCACTTCCGTAACCACTAAAAGTATTTCAAGAGGAAGTTTGTAGAAATAGGTGAAAAGCAGATAGCATGGCACTACAACATCTTCAAGAATGAAAAATGAAGCTAGTAATATTTCAATATTAATGCTTTTTTTTTCAACTTTTCAATTCTCTTCAAAAATCTCATAATGAAGTAGGGGGAAATACACTCAATACAAACATATAATAGAGCGGAAGCTTTTCATTACTGTGGTCATGTATGTCATGTCATGAGTTGACATTGGCTGGAGCTTGGTGAAAATCCCAGGCACAAATCTGAGGTGAACCATTGTAGACACTTTCAATGATAATGAGATGCTATACAAACACTCTACATCCCTATTGTGTTCATTAAGGTTACCCAATGTTATAATATAATAATCTAAAAAACACTGCATCCCTTGTGTTCAATTAAGGTTAATTAGACTATTAATACTATCTTGGAAAAGCATGGTACATCCCTTGTGTTCAATTAAGGTTACCAACACCATCTCAGACCAAGGCTACTAATAATAGGCAAAGCTTCAAATATATTTGTAACGTACACTAAACCAAAAGTGCTGCAAGTTGGAAAATCAAATCCTCTTTGAAATGTATCTCGAAATTCAACGAGGATATAGTTACACAATTACAGCACCAATGAATAGATCGTAGTCTTACAGCACATTGTACTTCAGATAATAAAGAAAAGCTCTTCCATCTAGCGTATCCAATTCACTCCCCAGACGTCTTTATTGGTTACCATTACTAAACCTAGGTGATGTGGTCGAATGGCAATTGCAAATTCAAAAATTTCAAGTGCGCAAACTTGACCTTGTGGCATTAGGAAAATATTGCGGAGAGCATCATGAGCCGATATGTTCATTACCTTGTTGTGTTGGTTGCAACAACATGTTATTTTTTTTGAGTTGGACTCAATTCATCTTTGCGACAGACCATCATAGATATATGTGTCGTCTCAGATCACAAGAGCTCAAAATTGCAAATTTGTGGTCTTCTGTCGCTGTCATCTTCGATTGCAACAGAAACTCTGAAACTACATTTACACACTTGCTATGTAATATGTTTGGTCCAGCGCTTTTAAGCTTGGGTCACATGGTTGCATTTACAATTTTGGTGGACAATATTTGGAACACTTAAATAACAATTAAAGTGATTTGTACTTACCTCACATTTGACGGGGTCATGCCAGCTTTCCCCACAAACAAAACTGAAAAAGGAAAAAGACAAGAAATTATAACATTTCTAAATCCTTACTCCCTTTCCTCTTATAGAATATCTACTCAGAATTAGAGGGGTGAATCAGGGAAGTTTCCTCAACCAAATTTCATGCAAATTTGAACCAGGGGACTGCTCACACTTCAATGCCTAGTCTACAGAATGCCACTGGAAAGTTGCAAACATACTAACCCAAATTTATAACATACGTAATGCCGGCAAGTAATCGGTCCCAAACCTAGTGATAGCTGAAATTTCCTACCCTAGCTCTTGCTCAGAGCTGTCCACTACCCTCTGCAGTACAATCAAAAGTCCTTCCCCTGTTTTCACTCTCTCCCAAATTGTTCCAGACTCCTAGTTCAAACCACCTTTCTTCCTGGTATAAAATAATAGCATCCTCTGTGTCAACAGAGTGTTCTGATGTGTTCATAGATTGCGGATGATGAAATTCCGATGTGTTCATACACTGCAAAATATTGGTATTATGAGGATGTGCATCTTCTTAACATACAACCGGCACTCGAGCGCCCGTAATAGGTGGTTCTGGGTGGTTGTCATAGACAACAACAACCACTTAACTGCCAGGTGGTCAACCTCCATTTTTCAACTAGCCCCTTGTGTATATAAGAATGGTGACTGATTGTACTACTTACCAACAAACATGGCCACATAGGCAATTAACCGGTCTAGCCTCCATGTGGTTGGCCTTGAATGCGTTGGGGCAGTCAGGAGCCGGACACCAGCGCATTAAGCGGTTACATTCAACAAAGCTATTTGTGATTAGATGCTGATACTTTAACTTCACCTTGGCATCTTTTACTAGTTTCCTGTGATCGTACGAGAACAGATATAAAATAATAACACATATAAATGAAACAAAATAACACATATAAGTCAACATGAGATATGGATCTACTTTCTTCTAAAGTTAATTTCCTCTAAAACTTAACTGTACAATGCACTGACAATGAACCTGAATAGATGCAACTTTGTAACATATCAGAAAACTGTGCACAACATTTGAAGAGTTACAAAATAAATAGGAACTTAAGGTATTTTCAGAGAAAGGTTGTGTTCATATCCCAGAGGGGTAACTGATATTTGTGCCTGGGTAACAACCCGAGTTCCTATTTATGTGAGACCAAAAATTTGCAAAAATGGGTGAAATTATACCCTATCTGAGACCATAAATCTACCATATCTATTCGAATGAGTATCCTATCCAGGACCATACCTGTTCAAATTAATACCCTATCTGAGATGTACGCAAATGTGACGAAATACTTATTACAAGAAATCATAGGTAAAAAGGTAACTGTACACCATTTGAACACTTTTGAGAAGTGTTTCTAGGTATTTGAAGCACTTCTATTGGCAATTTAAGGCACCATTGGCATTAATTCAACCATTCTTTCTTAGTTTGATACCCTATCAGATATTTACAAGCCAAATTTGATACCCTATGTGAGACTTGCCCAGTACTGGGTCGAGTTTGATACCCTATATTGCAAATCTCGAGACCTGTCCAGGTCTCACCTTTTTGGTAACGCGGGTGGTTACCCGATCAGAAATTACCAAGTTACTCTACTGGGGTACATATCATCTCTTTTTAGGGGTTTGTGTAAAAATAGTGTACGTCAGGATATATCAGTCAAACAATATTAGGCCTTAAAGGAGCTTGGTCCGATTTTCAAAATTAAGTTTCCAATGCCATATAAAAGATGACAACTCAAAATATTTAAGTTTAAAATTTCAGCTCAATCGGTCAAACCGTTTTGATTTTATGGGCAATTTTGTATTTCAGAGCCGCCTATACATTACTGTGTAAAATTAATTATAAAATGGTTACCATAATTAGACACATTTTCATGTATATCTCCAAAACGAAACACAATTCAGCCGTGAAATTTCACATGGGCAATAAGAAAAATATGAGTAACATTTTGGTACCAAAATCTCAAAAAGTTTGAAAAAAAGTGGAGGCAATCGGACCATGCTCCTTTAACAGGCATCATATCTCTTTGAGTGAATTATACTTATTATATTCTTATCAAATTATTGTGACAGAGAATGAAATATATAATAAAATATGAAATATTCAGAGAGGATATCCTCATCAGTGTCTTGCAGTGATTTTAATGAGGTTCCATGCAATAATTTGATCAAAATATGTTACTTACATAACTGTTGAGTCGTCTACTAGAATATCACAATTATGAGCTGCACATGCAATAGTCTGTTAATAAATAAAAGAAATGCATAAAATACAAAATGGGAAATAATTATTGAATCATTATTATAGTGCATTATTATTAACAAAGTCAAGGAGGGATATAACAGCTTTCTAAATGCAAAGTTGTAATCACTTTATGCAAAAAATAAAAATACTTGAACATCTTGAATATTATCCACTAGCGTGTCCAGGGGTAGCTTTTGGGCTAAAGCCCCAATGCACTTTGTTAAAAATCATATAAAATCAGCCATTTTTGGTGGTTTTAGCCAATATGCCTCCTGCATAATATTAAAAACCCTCTGAGCCCCACCCCCGTCCCCCGCAGGAAAATCTTCTGAGGCCCGTTTCATAAAGATTTGAATCAAATGTAAGTTTAACTGAATAAAGCGTATGTTTTGATTTCAAACATAATTTACAATGTATCAATCTATTTCACAGTTGATAAAATCAAACGTACATTTGATTCAAATCTTTATGAAACGGGGCCCTTGGACATGCTGGTGTTGCCATGCTGGTGTTCGTTAACTTAACATTTGACTCATTTTCATGATAACAGTCTCCCATCTTAATTGACCAAAATCTGTACTTGGTATACTTGCAAACTTGATATTTCAAAATAGAAATTGACACATGGGACAAATACTTAGGTGTTCAAACATACAACATGAGTTTTTCATCACAAGTCAACAACAATGCATCCATGCGTCTGCATGATTTTATCGCGCGAGGGTGGCTTTAGCCGCCAGAGCATCATAAAAATGTCCGACACATCATATGCACAGTTGTTGATTTGGGATTAACAAATCTGTAGCGTGTTTGAATACTTTTCAACAACAAGTCTTTTGAAATTGTAGAGAATAAAATTCTTAACGTTCTCAATTTAACAGATATTGATCTTCATAATATAAAATATCTGCAAATGCTTGCTTTTGAATGTTTTATTGCTTTGCGGCTTTTAACTGTTTGCATCAGGCCTCGCACATACTCACAAGTTCGTCACGTGACTTATGTGTACTACGCACTTCCGTGAACACTGTGCAGTGCATAACGTGCTAATTTGTATATCAACTTTGGGTTCATCAAAACTGTACGCTCTTGCATAAGGAGATACAATTCATAGTTAGTCGTTGAATATACTATCTGCTAGGGAATGAACCCACATCTGTGACATTTTATAGCTACTGGTTAGTTTGGGCTATAATTATTTGTAACGTAAATAATTTGATAGCCAGAATTTTACTGAAAATAATAATTTGAGAACTGGTCAAAATATATAAACTTTTTCCATTGAAAGACAACATCTATATTGGTTTATTTCATATAGCTCAAGCTGCTCAGCTATTAGAAAGTCATTTATGACCAAAAATGAAGTTCATATTTTAAGATATACCATAAATGATTTCGAAACTTTGATGATAAATGTTTTTGTTGATAACTAAGACACTTTTAAGCAAATATCAAAGTTTTGTCCATTTACACTAAAATTCAAAGTACAAAATATGGAAAGTATCGATAACTCATGATAAAAGCATATGAAAATGTTCAGCCACTCAGGTTCTGTGCTTAAAAAGAGGTCCACTCCAATATTACACCATCTAATAATAAATCATTTTGATAATGCTCCATTAAAAATATACCAACACAACATTTTGCAATTTACCTGTCCCATTCCTTCTTCCATGATCTTGGTGGTGAGGTAAAATGTCCAGCAATCTGTACAGAACCTATGTCCACACTCTAAACCTGCCATGGTCTGCAAAGACAAAACACAAGAAATTGACTAAACATCCACTTGGTGAGGACATAAGGCCTAAAAAAAAAGTTGTTGACTTGCCCTTTAATGGTGAAATTGGTGGTCGGTTGGTCGGATCTTTTTTATTTTTAAACTTTTTTTTTCTTGAAAATGCACACCAAAACACTGAACAAAATAGTTTATGGTGGCATTTCATGAGGTGGGTGAAAAATGTGTTACATGGTCAAAATGGTCAAAAAACAATTGTTTGATATGATGTTAATATTATTTATCTCTTTCAATTCAAGTAACTTTTTAGCCAAATATCACTTTTGTTTTGGCATAATGAGCTAATTAATGGTTAATTACTCCATAGACGGCAATGCAAACTGTAATTTTCAAACGCGTTTTTCTCAAAATTGCATGTTTTTACTAAAGCAAGTCATAAATTGGAATGATTAATGGTAAACAGTTCATTTTTTCAGGATATGTTCTAAACACTTTAATAGTTACTTTGATGCATTAAACTTGAAACAGACCCCTTAGGGTCTTGGTGTTGATGACCTTCAATTAATTAGAGGCAGGCTATACAAAGGGAGAAACTGGTGATGTTTCAAATCATTCTGTCCTAATTCCTATTTGATGCAGCTTGATCCCCTGAACATTTTGACACCAAATTTGTCAAAATCGGACAAAAAATGAGAAGGTGCTGCCCAAAAAACTGATCGAGGGGGTAGGGGATCTTAGACAGGTCTAAAAATGATAAATTTGCCAATTACTGTAATTATATACCAAATTTTAGCCATTTTGGTGACTATCTGTATGTATTTGAGGTCACAGAATCCATTTGTGAATGTTCCAGCAGTGTCAAACCTTCCAAAATGGCGATATTGTCTCAATTTGGGTATCTACCGCATCCGTAGGCACCGCATCCTTAGGCACCACCACCCTTGTACTGCCGAGTTCAAACCATTGTCTCTCTTAAATTATGTAACCCATGAAGACCAAATTACTGCCACAAATAGCAGAAAGTATAAGCTTTCAAATGAGACATTAAACAAGTCAATAGGCCAAGGAATAGTGAATTTACATCAAAATAAGTTCGGGAACCCATGAACAAATGTAACAACACCATCTGTTTAGCATACCCACCTAATGAAATGCCACCTTATATAAATATTTTCATTGTTTTGTGCATTAATTATTAAAGATATATGACTGTTCCATGCAAATATATAACATTCTTGAATATTTTTGTAAATTCAACCCAATAATCATGATATTTTTACCAAATGCACTGTTGAGTAAGGCAAAAGATCACCCAAAAAAATAAAAATGTGACCCTAAATTTGCAAATTTTGGGTCAGTCACAAAGGGCAAGTCAACAATTTTTAGCCAGCAATATAAATTTTTTGTAACAGAAGCCAGTACTTCAAGGTCTGCAAAAGCAGTCAGTGTCAAATATTACCAAAATATTTGATAAATCAATATACTGCTAGCTTTATTTGTATAGTTAGTAACACAGTTTACAATACTTAATGTGAATTGTAAAGAGTAATTTGAACATATCTATAGAGAAAGTCTAACTTTTCTATGATACTCATATATATGTAACATTTACAGGCTTTTTAAGTTTCACACTTTTTTCAATTTAGTTACTTGGTAGATCCACAGAATTAGTAGAATAATATGTAACATTTTAAAATAATTAGTGGCATTTTACTTTCCCCAATTTGTGGGTCTTTAGAGGATTTTTTTTCCTTTTATTTCGCAAATTTGTGGGTCTCAGAAAAATTAAAATGTAAGCAAACATTTCCTGTGCTTCTGCTGAAAAAACAAGTGAGTATGAATTGTCAAGCTGGAGCATCTACTACCAATTACACAATGTATACAGCAGGCTGAAGAGAGACTTGAAACCATTATGAGGAAATCGGAGTGTTTTTCCCGATGATAACAATCAAAACATCTTCCTTTTCAACTTTCAAAAACAACTAGCACATCTTTTGGGTTATAAACACACTACATGTACATTTTTGAATTATTCTTAAATCACCTGTCTACAAACTCCGCTCGAAGCTTATGGGCTGCGGTAGTGAAAATATGTTCTTCTTTTGCTTTTTTACTTGTCTTCTCAGTTTCCATTTACTTTTTGTTAATCTGTTTTCTCTCAATGTATTCACTAGTGTTTATTTACTGATCATAATGCTTTTATTTTACTAATTAATGTCAAGCATGAGAATGATATTATTACTTTTTACAGGAAACTGCTTAAAATGATTCAAAATTGAAAAAAAAAAATGGCAGAAATTCCTGTAAAATCAGGAAGATGTAAAGAATGTAATGTACAGACTTTTCACAAAATTTGGTGCAAACACTTGTACATAATTTATTTTTAAGGGATTTTCATTAGAAGGAACGTCTGTTGCAGACAATGTGTTATGTTTGAATTATTTAGAATGTATCCGATATTAATTAATATAATATCATACAATTTGTGATGTTTTAGTAAATATAAAACAATCAATTAGGCAAATCTTATTAATTTTTGCCTGTTTTCTCAAGGTGGTGGTGAAATATTAATAATCAACATGTAGCGATCTATAGTAATGTGAAAAATGCTTTTTGTCCTACATTGCATATCAAATTAACAATTCACTGATAAGTCACACTGTGAAACTGATAATTAGACAGGGTACTAATTTTGATTTAGCCTGATTTGCTTATTACATTGTTCCCATTATGAAGTACTTCCTATATTTACAACATTGTAAAATGAATAAATTAACACACCACTGCCACCTAGTCCTATATTGATAAAATCAGAAATATAATATAAATTCCTTTTACCCTGAAGGTAAATATGCATGATCGTATACATATTGTAAACATAAAACATATGTAGGAAAGAAATATTATATGGGAGACTCTGAACATCAGAATTTTGTTGTGATAAAACAAGGTGACAAAACTCGTAAGATGAAATCAATGTGTGTTTTTTAAATTCACAGACACTGACATCATTTTCAACATAGCAGCAAAACATTGTCTGTTGGCCTGTTTTCACCCAATTTCTATTTATAGCAATCACAAGGCCAAAAATAGCACTAGTTCAAGAACTGTGGTTAGCTCTCTTGAGCCACTTTCCTGTAAACAACACAATATCTTTTCTTTTTGGTATTAAAAGATTGTTATTTATAAATCTGAAATTGAGTTTTAAATAGCTGAGTATAGTCACTGTGTGGAATGGGTCTGGAGTGACACCCTTTTGTACCCTTTTTACTTGTGCACCCTTTTTATGAAAAAAGTTAAAATGACACCCTTTTTAGCTTCGTGCCCTTTATATTGTATCGATTTTACGTTGGCACACTTTATTTATTCAGGCTTTGAAATAAGGACCTCAAAACCAGGTGTCACTTATAATAAAAAACTAATTAACCAACTTAATAAATAAATAAATAAATTACTTGATAAATAAATAACTTAATAAACAAATAAATAAATAAACAAATAAATAAATAAATAAATAAATAATAAACATATTAATTAATTAATAAACAATGAATATATGAACAAATGAATAAATAATTTATAACTAAAAAAAATGTAAAAAACATCATTTTGGAATATGGTGCTCCTCATAAAGAGGGAATCTCCAATGAATGTAAACAACAAAATCGTAATATTTGCTTCTGATTTCAGCCAGAAATAAGCAATTTTTAAGAAATAAATTCACTCCCATTAACTGCCCATTATGTACAAATATGTTTGTTTCTTAAAAGCTATTTCATTTATAGCGAAATTGCATAACATATCCAAGTTTGAGCACCACATTTTAGCTATATTCAACAGTGTATTGGTTGCAGAATTCAACAGCCATCGGCATGATCGGCGACTTTGTCATTTTAAAAGACAACTTAAGACGGCAATTTTTCGAATTCGTAGGTTGATTTCACTTATAGTTCTGACCAAAATGATATTTGTTGTTGTTCTAAACGTAATTACATTAAAAGAGTATTTTAGAGTGTGCTAGGCTGGTCAAAATTGAACGGTTTTGTGATGACTGTTGGTGTGTGACGGCAGTCGCAAAATCATAGTTGATGATAATAAAATTGCACGCATTTTAATTTTGATGTACCCTTTTTACGAAAACACTCATTATACGTAAGTGACTTAAAATGTACCCTTATAATTTTTTTCGGATTTTCAAAACGTACGCTTTCTAAAGCGTACGTTCCACACAGTGTATACTTGTAATATTATTTACATATTCCAACACCAACTGAAAGAAATCCAACATCAATTAAAACTTATGGGTAACTTTGTCGCCAGTTGAAGTTTGAGTATTTTAGTTGCATCTTAATTGCCTAAAACTGGGCAAAAGTAATATTTTTTCAATTTTAAAATTTCTAACTAATACAGACATGAAAACTTGAAAACCATAACAAACAAACAAAAAACACCGAACTATGCAAAGCAAAGTAAGTGTAGTGAACGAAGCACTTGCACCTCACAGCTAGTCCTGTTTAAGGGACCTAGTTAAGTCCAGAGGCAAAGCCTTAGTATTTCTATATTTAAAACACCATGTGGAAGCTTTTTTGGACATCTATTCCAGGTTTTGAAAAACAGAAGGTATCACACTCTTTTGATAACTCCACTTTTTGAAATATACAAAAAAGATAAGGTGTTTTAAAGTTTAAATTAAAAAACGAATTTCAGTTAGTCAAACTATATTGCCATGCT
>JXSR01S007405.1:9472-19718 GCA_000969725.1 Ophiothrix spiculata | reverse complement strand
TAAATACATATTTCCAAGAAGGGCCCAACTCTTATCGTTAGTGTAAATCTGGAACTTTTATCAATTGAATATATAAATCAAAGAAGGGTCCATCTCTTAAAGCTTGTTTAAACCTGGAACTTTTATCAATTGTATACACAATTCAAAGAAGGGCCCAACTCTTGCTAGTGTCAACCTGGATCTTTTAAAGTTATTGCCCAACAACATCATTAACCAACAAACTTGTACTAGATCATAATCATGAACTGAGCAGTCAAGTATAATGTTGTAAGCAGGCATGACCACAGTTTTTTCCCTAATTTACATATTAAATGGAGATAATTTCACAAACACTGTTTTCAAACTAGGGTTTTTAAAAAGTATCCTATTTCTTGAAAATGGTTGTGTTTGACACCCTAAATGGGGTCACCTGATTTACACTTCAATCCTCCAAAAACAACCCTAATTCACCTTTTTCCTGATCATACCTGCTTACAAAATAATACTTGACTGCACCTTGTGTTGCAATTATTCCTCAGGACAATATAAAGAGAGATCAATGAGTTCACAACCTGTTGATATTAATGCAGGTTGGCCTTTCGCTCTAAACTTATGTTTACATTGAGATACTGGAATAAACCTCTAGCTAATAACCCTGTTTTGATTTTAGCATCCTGCCCTATTACCACCAATATCTAATACCTATTTAGATTAAGCAAAACTTGCAAGTGATTTAAGTTGTCCTTTGAATTTGACTTTATGCAGGAAGCATTCATACTGATAACTAAATTTGACTTTATTTTGAGCAAACTCTCATACATTTGAAAGTACATTTGTGTTATTAACTTCCAGATCACTGTACTTGTGCATATAAACACAGATTTTTAAAGACAAATCTATGATATTAACAACATCCACTTAGCCATTGCATTACAGTGTGTTTTTGCGTAGATTTTTAAGGATCTGTGGTTTTTGCAATGTTTCCCTTTTATTTTTGTGCAAGTCAAGTCAACCAGGGTTGCTATGATAAGGCTTGGCATCCAAAGACATTCGCTCGGCAGTGACATTCGCTCTTGATATTCGTTAAAACGGAGAGTGAATGTTGCTTCATTGCGCCAACATTTCAATCGATGAAAGTGAATGTCACTCGCGCATATTGTAGTGATATGATTATTGAATAAACAACCCAAGAATATTTGGAGAGATCTTCGCTCCAATTCAGTCTGAAGTGTAGCGAAACTCGTAAAATTTGTTAAGCGAATGTCGCTTTCCATCGGAGCGAAGTTTTCTTGGTAGGGTTAGCGAATGTCACTCGGGCGAGCGAATATCTTTCGACGCCAAGCCTAAGTGGGCTTTAGCAGACCAAGCATTGAAGAAAAGTTGAATTAGGTTAATCTAACTAGTACTCCAACTTTATTTCAAAATTGAGTTGGTAAAAAATTACTATTGTCTGTCCAAATTAAAAAGACCAGCCGCGGATCCAGGGGCAGCGGAAGGGATGGGTGCCTCCCATAAAATTTGGATAAATTTTTTGTCATAAAAGCTGAAAAACACACTCTCCGCCCCCCGTAAAATTCAAATCCTAGATCCACGAATGTAGACCCTCATTTTTTTTTTGATTTATGTCAGTAAATATCAAACTTCAAGAAAAGTCATGAAAGAAATTAAATGTTGTTTGTCTTCTCTTGACCCAACAAGATTACAAATGGATTTTAGAGTATACATATACTCCAAAATGGTAAAATCTTATGATCTGTTATGACATTGGGCAACTTCCACTAATGATTTTTGTAGGTAGATGTTTACAGGTTGATGAGTTTGAATTTCGCGCTACACGTTATTGATTAAAAATTGTTAATATTCTCAATAGACCCAAGTCCCTCCTGGGGCATGGGCCTCACTATCTTAAGTAACAGGGATGTGACTCAGTGAGCTGAAAAGTATGGGTCATCAAATGGTACAAATTTGCAAACAAAAAATATGGGGTCATTCGGTACACCACATAAATAAAAATGGGATTATCCAGTTTTGAAAATAGGTGTAATCAATGAGGTAATCAATGCTAAGTTGAAATACCCAATGGCCATATAAAAAAAAATAAGAAGAAAAAGTTAGTTCAGAACAACAAAACAATACGTTTTAAATACCAGCCCCATCCCTTGGGTAGCCAATTCATTGCAAAGGTCTTGCATTAAAAAAATCCAATAAGGCCAAATAAAATTAATAGTTTGTCTCAAAGCTCCCGCGAGCATTAGTTTTATTATGCGTGTTAGTTTCCCTCAAAATCAGAAAAAAGAATTTTTTAAACCTTTTTTAATTTTTTTTCACCAAAACTGAAACAAACAAATAACAACAATGGTTAATCTAATTTATTTGGTCTTTATTCTGTTTTTGAGTTCTAAAAAGGCCATTATGAAAATATATGAGGGGGGAACATATGGAACTCTTCATGCTCTTGTAGAATAGCACTCAGGACTTCTGTCACACAAGAAAAAAATCTTAAAAAAAACCAACTTGCAAAAACATTCACATTTCGCATTAGTTTTTCAAGAGTAGGAGAGCTTTGAGACAAACTATTATTTTTATTAAGCCTAATCAATATTAATTACGCTACGGAACTGATTTAAGGACTCTGTCAATCCTTCGTTTTCAGAAATGGTTTCTGCTCTGTAACTCAGCAACGGATAATTGAATCTAAATAAAAGTATAAACTTCATGAAGCAGGTTTCCATACTGAACATGATGGTGAAGTCATTTTAGGACCAAAATGTGTAATTTCGCATCGCCACAGCCTCGCTGCTTTGTCACTTACTTGGTTAGATCAGAGAGGAGATTGGTCAGTGGTGGAGTTGGTAGAGGGATTTTGGTCAGTGGTGGGGTTGGTAGAGGGATCTGGGCAAGATCTAGTCTCGCCCCCTCATTTCAAAAAGTCTAGTTACGCCACTGGTTCTTAGATATTTCTTTCTAGGTTCTTAAAAGTATAGTATTTCAAAATTTTACCGAGCAAAATTTGGTTATCTTTCTCGTAAAATTTTGGGCCAAAAACATGATTTTGGACCTTTGGTAAACATTTTCAGATTTTGGCCTAAAATAACCTCACCATCATATTCAGTATGCAAATCTGCTTCTAGAAATGTATATTGTTATATGGATATGATTAGCTTGCTGATGTATAGCATAAGGCACTTCTGAAATGAGGGATTGATAAGGGTCAACAGTACCCTTAACTTTACAAAGTAAAGTGCACGTTTAGGCACACACCCGTTTATTAAATCGAATAGGCCCATTAAAAGTTTTCTGATCGATGCGCTCATATAGATGAATACGATTATCTTTCGATTGTGGGCAAAATTGCTGAAATTTGAATAGAATCTGACATACTTATATAAAATGAAAAAAAATATGAAAATTAAATCCTGTTTGGTCAAAAGAAGACAAACAACTTTTCTTTCATGACTTTTCTTGAAGTTTGATATTTACTGAAAAAATTCCAAAAAAATTGAGGGTCTATTTGATTTGGACAGACAATAGCAGCAAGTTAACTTCATGCAAGTCCCAGGGGAGGGAAGGGTACGCTGGGCTCCGACGTCTTATCCAAAATAAGACGCAGGTAACGGCTATTCAATCTAAGCACTTGATTGGTCCGTATCTTGAAGGCATTTGTTTTTCAGCGTCAAACATTTACACGCATGACGCATTGGTGATTGCGCAAATTTCTTGTGACGCGTAGTGAAACGCGGTGCGTCATGCAGAGGTCGCGCATGTAAACATCGCCATTTTGTCAACCTCTTCGCCAAAACCTTCCACTCACGAACGATTGCCGTGTAGTTAGATAGGGTGAGTGAGTTGGCAAGTTGTGAAATTCTACTGGTCAAACTTTTGACTAATTATGATCAGCCGTTACCTGCGATGATGGGCAGTCTGAACCATATAGTGAAGCGCCCACATCGAGGGTACCAGTGTAAGGGAGGGGGAGCACTCATATATATAGATGTACACATGCATTACAAAGGTTTTGAAAATACCGTAGAGTGCCAGTATTATGGCACATCAAATACCCCTTTTATATTGAATATTAGTATATTTGTTTTGAACACCTCTTTTTGTAGAAAATACCCTAAATACAAAAAGTGTTTTCTGTATTGCTAAGGAAAAATCACCCCTTTTCCTTTTTGTTCTAACATGTGAACACTAATATTACTTATTAGCTGTCCTGTTTACCTGGGAAGTTGTCTTAAATTAACATTTCTTGAAGTCTACTCAAATGTATTGTGAGATTTTCCTAATGTGGGTATGTGCCGGGTATGCGTGACAGACAAAACCTACATATACACATCAATTATGAAAACAAAATCATCAAGATTGAAATATAAAATTATAAATATCATTGTTTTATTACAGTTCATACAAAAATTACATATTTCAATATGTACATACTTTAAAGAAAATCCTGTATACAGTTAAATTATCATAACTCCCCACCAACAAGTACAATGCAGCGCCCTAAACTGGGGCGTACGCACAGGGGACCAATGGCCTGCTGTTACTTCTGAACAACGAAGCAATTACATTAAAGGTGCAATTCATGATTTTGATGTGACATAAACCTTGCCTCTTTTCTAGCTAAATAAAAAGAAGAGTACAACATAAATATTTACTGAAAATTTCACTTGATCCCGACCATTCGTTTTCAAGTTACAAGCTTTTCAGCATTTTGAAAATCCCTATAGGCTACTGTGTTGTAGTTATTGTCAGGTCCCGACAATAATTAGAAAATGACACATTTTCTGAGTTTTCTCATATATGCAAGCACATTTTAAAGAATGGTTTGGGGATCGTAACATATACCAGTTGAGGATTCTTTTAAGCTAAAGAAACTCTTTTGATAGAGGTGTACTTGAGGATGAAAAGTGGATCATGAATTGCCCTTTAAGTTTTTTGCCATGGAAACATCACTCACTAGAAATGATACAGCTGAAAAGAATACTTTAGTAAGGTAAAGTAAACGTAAAGGGGACGGCCTGTATTGCACAGATTGGAGTGCCCGTCTCTCCTTCGAAGCAGGGGGGAGGTGGCCACTTATACATATTTAATGTACACATTCATGAACAAAGGTTTTCAAAATACTCCCTAAACAAGTTTTAGCTTTCCTTTATAAAAATGCCCCTACACAAGGATTTAGCGCAGTTACACCTCCTAATGTTACCCCCTAATAGTTTGATTTTCATCTTCAAGTTTTGAAAAACACCCCTTTTTGTTGAAAATCAGTGTTTTAAGACCCCTAAACATGAGCTGTGCTTTCCATGTTGCTCAGAAAAAATGACCCCTTTTTCATGTTTTTTTGTGTGCGTGTGTTCTGGGTATTTTGCACATAAACTGAATAGTTTAATAGAATAAGGTTCAAAGAATAGAGCAAGCTCCATGATGGAGAATGGATGAAGAATCCATAACTTTAAATTGTATAAACAATTCAATGTCATTATTACTGTTAAATTACTTTCCTGCTTTAAAGGTAACAAAATGCCCATTTCTGCTTAAATTGTATTCTCTATGTGTCAAATCCAAAATGGCACCAAAATTGAAATCGCTGGACTCTGAGCACACCATATGTGACATGAAATTTTGAAACCGTTTTAACAATTAAACATGCAACTGCTGTACTCGATTTTAACCCACTTTCCTATATGTATCAAAAGAAGGGATCAGGACTTTCCTATCATGCCTTGCTTCCATTGGGATATTTTGTATAGGTTGTCATAAATGGTTTTAGTGAAAAAGCATATTTGAAAAGTGAAATTGGGATGGGTGCTGCTAATTTTGCAATGTTACATCACTACCTGTACAAAAAGAACAATGGGAAAGTCCTGATATCTTTTTATCTGTATCTATGGCTATATCATACAGGCCATGTTGCAATAAAATGATGCACATGGAGAGAGCGCTGAACAACATGATTTGATTTCATAAGTCTACTCGACTTCAAAGCAGTGGACATAATGTAAAATTGTAAATTGCTGAGATTGTATAGACTATACATCTATATGCACCTCTCTGAATTCCCAGGTGCACCATTTTCTAGGAATCTAGCCAGTGCCCTTTCCTTTTCAGTTCCTTCTTAAGGACATGTGTTGGCCGAGTAAACACTCAATGTTAGCATTGTTAACGTTCCCTCCGAACGATTTTGTGAGGTGACATCGCAATGCTGCCTTTCAATCGGCTGGGAGGGAAATGCGTCTTTGATGCCTTCAAAGACTTTGTCATCATCAGCAATGTGTACATGTTTCAATATTCGCACATCATGACAAGATGTGATGCATCATTGACAAAAACCTGAATATCCCAATTTGATCTCCATGCAGGGAATCCGGGATCTCTGATCTCAATTTATGATCATGTGGCATCTCAATTTTCCTACCATACCTCAGTTCAGTCCGTGATGCGCATTTGTAATCTTTATGAAAACAGGGGTGAAGTGTTTGGAGGAAACCTGTACAAATTTCAATGAGCTGATGCAGGCCTAGCTGTGATGTTTGGATATTATGGATTAAAAGGTTCCATCTCTAGAAGGATGCAATCGGTCACTGTGGTCAGCAGTGTACTGAGGCTGTGTGGAATTAGTGTCTATCACCTGTATTAATTGTTGCATTAGTAATCCTGGTCTTGCACACAGTTGTCCACGAGTTGTTTCAAGTTTGGGTTTTCCATTGCTGCTGCTATCCTCTCTTTGTCATTGATTTGTTTGTTAACTGAAATAGAAAAAATGGAAAAAAGAGTTTTTATATTTAGTTTAAAATGTCATTCATGGTAGACAATTGTTTCCTTTCAATATGCATGACAATAAAATAAAAATCTTATAACAAAAGGTGAAAATGTTGCTAAGATTTTTACATTAAAGAACATCTCCTTAATCTTGAACACTTTAAAAAAGTTGAATCACACTTTGGGGAATGGGGACATTTCTAATGGTCATAGATGTATCCAGCTCAGCACAGGTTGAAATAAGCCTGGACATAGATCCAAAAGCATGGACTAACTTGAGAAATTCATACCTGCAATGGCTGCACCTTGTCACTAGAATACCAAAACCCTCAGAATTTGTCTCATATGTCAATTGCCCTTGAAATATAATGGTTCTTCTGGTGACATTTCAAAAGCCAATGACTCACATTAACGTGTGTGTAATGCAAATTTATGAAAAATGGCAGCTAAACTCTCTTGCATTCACATGACAAAAAGTTCCAAATTAAGTCCAGAATTGTGAGGTAAAATAACTCATGTAGTCCAATGTGTCACAACAAAATGCTGTGAGTAGTACTTCCCCTAAATTGTAACTTTCCTGGATAACTAATACAAGGGTCAGTTTGGATGTTGAACAACCCTTCTCAAGACTCGACGAATATGCTTGAGGTCATTTTTTTTTAAAATTTTGTGATGTCTTTACGTTCATTTATTATCTAACTACTGTGAAGCTTCACCTTCACCTTAAGGGTCCTGTGAAGGCTTCATTTCAGAAATGGTTTTTGCTCTGTAACTCAGCAACGGATAATTAAATCCAAATAAAAGTATATATTTCTAAAGGCGGATTTGTATACTGAACATGATGGTGAGGTCATTTTCGGACAAAAATGTTTAATTTTGACCCTAAAGTCCAAAAATCCTGTTTTTTGCCCAACATTTTACAGGGAAAGGTGACTAAATTTTACTTTGGTGAAACTTCAAACTATTTACTTTATAAAATCTAAAAGCATTTCTCAAATTTTGATTTTTTTTTCTTAGATTTTGAAATATTGCCAAAAATAGGTCAAAAAGTGTTATGTTTTGACATTTTTGGACAAAAATAAACTAAGAAAAAAAAATCCAAAAATTTGAGAAATGGATACCTAGATATTGCTTTCTAAATCTGCTGTTGCAACAAAGACCATGTTTCTGAGAAAAACATGAAGCGCATTATATTGGAATTTTAAGTATGTTGGTGAACATGGCAAAGTGATATAAAATCATTTTTGTGGATTGTGATTATACAGTGTCAATCGAATGCTTTTAAAAGTAGTGTTGAACTTTACCATATAATAGTTCAAAACTCTATGATCTTTGCAAATCCTGGATAAAAGTGCAGTGTCGCTTGTGCGTGGTGCGTGTATTCTCTGATACAATTTCCGCACATTTACATTTATTGCTTCTAACAGAAGTACAGAAAGCGTCATAGAAATGCTTTTGGCAGAGATAGATGTTACAAACTTTGAACTATGCATATATTGCTTAAACTTGAGAAAAATATGGTGATGCCTGACCCCCAAAATGGAAACAAAGTGAAGCTTTACCTACAGAAATGACTGGGTGATGCTTTACCTAATCACATTTGCTATAGTATTAGAGTGAAACTTTGCCTATATGTTCTGGAAAGCACAAGAAGTGGGTGTGAAATCCTGACCTTAGAATTAATCAGCCCAGGTGAAGAAGGCAAAGTCTGAGGAGGGTTGTTCAAGATTCAAACTGATCCCTGCATAAGTGACTATAACTTTGCCATATACTCACTTTCTTCTTCAGTTGCATGAGTACCTTTGGTTACAAAAATATCCACCTGTAAAATAAAAATAAAATTGCTTATATTCAAACACATTTGCATAACTCCACGACTTCAGTAAGATGTAGGTAGCATGTGGTGGTTTAATGTAGAAGTTGCTGACCAGATACTAACATGTTTAACTATTTTCAACTGTAGGGACCGTTCACAACCATTTGTCGGGGGAGGGGGGGTGATGCAAAAAAAAAGCTCAGAAAATTTTCAGGGCCCCCCTTTTGGACCTCAAAATTTTCACCAAACGATCTCTGTTAGCATTTAATATACTCTGATAATGGATTAGTAATTTGACTGAGTCAGTCAAGCGCTATTTCTTGCGCACACACAATTTTGCAGACAAATGTAAGATGTGTACTGTATTTCACTAAATGTGGATTCCCCAGGTGGATTTATCGCCAGATCCTCTTGACTATTTTTTGTATCCTTACCTTTAAATTTCCTTAATTTTTCATTCATCCATAACATTTTTTTAGTTCTCATTTTAATGTGTGTAACAGCAGACAGAATTGCCAGGGAGGGTCAGATTTCTTTACTTTGATCACAGTAAAAAACCTGCATCAAGCTTGAATAACCTACCACTGTACCAGGCATATAAATTTCTGGTTTTAGCTGTACAAAAGCAATTCTCTCTGGAAACAAAATCTGAACTAGATAGTTTTGGCTGGTACTCCAGTAGGACAAGTCTGGATGCTACTACATTTTGTTTGACACTACCTGACAAAGCAACACACCTCTTCAATCTATGAAGTTTGTTTTGGCTGTGATATATATTATATATAATATATTGCAATAATGAAAAAAAAACTAACCGATCATGGTCTTTCTTCAACTTACCTTATGCTTTTCAGGAAGTGTTCTGTCGAGTTTGATTCTTATACATAAACCTAGAAGTAATAAAAATAAGCAGAACAATAAAATGAAGGACCGTTGAATCCACTTAGTTATATACCACGTTGTATGGATTTGATACCTGATTTGTATGGAAAGTATTGAAGTCTGATTCTTATATGTATACATAAACCTAAAAATAAGAAAAAATGGAACAATAAAATAAAGATTGGTGAATGTTATTGGTTACGAATACCACTAATATGGGATATTGGTTTGAATCCTGATTTATTTTGAAAAGTACTGAAATTGTAGTATATTGAATATTTTGAATTAGACAAGGAAGAAACAACAGTAGTATTTGATCTTATCATAACTTTGTAAGCTCCAAAGTACAGAATGCACTTGGGTTTTCAAACACGCTAGCACAGATTTGTTCATCGCGAATCAACAACGATGCATCCATGCGTCCGCGTATTTTAATTACGCGAGGGTGGCTTTAGCCACTCGAGATGAACAACTCTGTAGTGCGTTTGAATACCTTTCAACAACGAAAATCTTCCTGAAAACGTATGAATAAATTTCTAAATGTTTTCAATTTAACAGATACTCATCATCTTCATAATTTTTTTTAGCAGAATCGAAAGCAAAACGCTAGGTTTTAAATGTTTGTTGCTTTGTCATTTTCAAATGTTCCTAAGCGCTAGTCCTTGCAAGTCCTCAAGTTTCCGATGCGTTATTAACAGTGCGCCGATGAAGAGCAGGAAGAAAATGAAGAAGAAGCCAACTAGGATAATCATTTAAACAAAAGAATTTATTTCTTGTGACAAGGATAGTTTAAAACTTGCAAAGTATTTC
>JXSR01S007402.1:121421-144016 GCA_000969725.1 Ophiothrix spiculata | reverse complement strand
TTGATAATGATTGCATACAAATAGGTATCCAGGTTGTGATTTCGGGCTTTATATTTTGCAAATTAGTAAAACTTGGTTAATATTTCAAATAAATCTTCTAATCAAAATTAAACACGTGATCATCACCATCCTCGTACATTTTTAATGAAGGCAGTAATTTATTTCGGTGGTTTCAGTGGTGGTACCGTGCTTGGAAAAATGGATCGTCCTACCACCACTGATTTGTATCAACTGGTCCAAACACACACCCTTTTTGCAGGGAATGGAACATTCTAGATAGATATGATTTTTTTAAGATCACAAACAAAAGTGCTTTTCAAATGTAGGAGGAAAGGCGTCTTTGCATTTTGTATATTTGCAACTATTTACCAATTTTAACATAAATTCTGTTTTGTTTTTCCCAACAGAAAGCCTCAGGGAGTGGTAAGTCTGCCTAGTGCTGCCTCCTTGGTATGTCACTGTGTTCGTAATCAAAACTTCAAAAGTCACACTTTCGGGATTATACATCAACAAAAAAATACAACTGAATATATAGGTTCCGATCATATTATCATCCCCAGGACTTAACCGTAAGTATTGCATTTTTTGATATCAAATGAAAGCCTATATTTTTTTATTGTAAATCCAAAATATCATCTCCAAATTCCAAATAGTTTTTGAGATATAGCAAACGGTGTAAAGTTAATTGGTATACCTATTTTTCCATTTCTTATGTATTTTCATAACAGCCTCATCCCCAGGGTTGCATACTTTATTTTGCCTCTGAAGAGTAAATAAGAAGCAAACAGAGGGTGAAACCTCACAAAATGCATTTCAGAGGTCAAGGTCAATCAGTTAAAAGTAGATTATACACATGTTAAAATAGGAACCTACACCTTTAAAGCAATATTACAATATTTGGTTCAAATTTAGATTTGAGTTAAAATTGTTTCAAATGAAGAATCTTGACTAGCTAAAGGCATCAAGATACATATTTTTCACTAAACTTCTTTTCTCATGAAAAACATGCACAAAATGCACAAACGTACTTTCATATACTAAAACATGTGGCATTAAATTCGGGATTCCAAAATTGATTTAACAAATTGCCAAAACTGGAAAAGTAGGCAGCTTTGGGTCAACTCATATGGAGGGTATCATTATCAACCAAAAACAAACCCAGTCAGTCAAAACAAAAAATCAAAAGTCATGGGTGATAGAGGACACCTTGTTGGTGGAATCTTATGCTATTTCAACATGGTAACATTTACTTTTGACATTAGCCTCTGAAACTTTTTTTTTGAGGTTTAATCCTTAGGTTGATTCTTGTTTGCTCTGCAGAGGCAAAGGAAAGAATGCATCTCTAAAGATGAGGCTGTTATGTAAATACATAAGAAATAGAAAATAGGTATACCAATTAATTTTGCGTTTTATGCTTTATCTCCAAAACTATAACGAATTTTGAGGTGAAATTTTGGATTTATAATCAGAAACATATTGGCTTTAATTTGAAATAAAAACAATATACTACTTCCGGTTGAGCCCTGGGGGATGAAAATCAGATTCCACACTTTTAATAGAGAGTAACAGTTTACATTCAAGCTACAATTCTAGTATAGGATTCTTTATGAAGGTCACTTTCCTGTTTTTTGTACTTTTTCTATACTTACCATGTTCTAGGGTAACTTCATTGATAGAAATAACCAACCCTCATGCAGCATGCAAGAACATTTACAACATGCTCCAGATCGCTGTCAAATTAAAATATACCAGAGTTATTAAAATGAATATAACATTGAAAGACCATCAACACATTAATGATGTAAAAATGGCATTGTCAGAGGGGGCCAGTGAGCATCGTCCCCAACCCCCAACCCCATATTGAGATCTCATTTAAAATTGGTAAATTTTGTTTCAGGGATTTTTCAAAACTCTTGTCAGTTTTCATCTGATTTTACAGGTCCTTGCCCGACAATGTCAGAATCCTGGCTACGCCACTGTGTCTATGACAACAACTTTGGAGTTGAGATTAGTGTAGCAATTTGGCCTTAAAATGGTTAACTTGCTCTTTGCGACCAACCCAAAATTTGCAAAAATTAGGGTGTTTTTTTTTCTATCTCAACAGTGCATTGGGTAAAAATAACATGATATTTGGGTTGAATTTACAATAATATTCACAGAATGCTATATATTTGCATGGAACAAACATATATCTTGAATAAATAAAACACAAAACACTGAAAACATTTATAAAGCTATATTATTCAGCTATTGTGGTCTGACTGACAGACCATCAATTCCACCATTAAGGGGACTGTTAAGGCTTATTTTTTGACTTTCTTTTTTGGCTTATAAGTCTAAAAATATTAAGTTACAGTAAAGAAAAGTATACATTTCTAGGAAGGAATTTTGACAAGGAATCTGCTTATGATATTGGTTTGGTTTAAAAATGACCATATTTGGAAAAAATTGCAAAAAACAGTGATTTTTGCCTAAACATGAAACGGGAAAAGTAACTAAAAAAATTGCTATTGCCATTTTATCACATATCGTTTTTTGGAAACTGCACAAAATTATCTAGGATCGCATTTTTTATTTTTTCAAATAAAGCCGAAATTTTTGAAATATAATGAAAACCATGTTGAATGTGCCGTTTCCGACATTTATCATGCATCAATTTTGATAGAAACTAATGAATATCTTTGATTTTAGGACCTTAAATTGAAAAATGAGAAACGCGATCCTAGATGTTGATATACTGAATATAATGGTTGAAAAAGCTTTCTTTGTACTTTTTAGTTTTTTTAGTTACGTTTCCCGTAAAAATGATGTTTTTTCATCAAAACTGAAATGAAGAAATCCCATGTTTAATGAAGAAATCGCTAATTTTGACCTAAAATCCATGAATGTTGAGGTCTAAACCTTGGGCATCGGACATTAAAACTTATTATGTAATTGATATTATTGGTAAGTATTGTGCTCAACTTTCAGATCCAATTTTAAGCTTCTTATATTGTAAATATTGAAAGAAATCTAAAATACCAATGTTCAATTATTTGGTGTTTGTTTACAACATAGACAAGTTTATTGCGGGATTTTAACAAATGTGCTAATGCAAGAACATAACGCAACGCGTTCACCCGCGCACGCAGTACTTGTTGTCGCGCAAACAGGCACGCACATCAAAACACGCAACCTAAACGCAAAACATAGGACGCGTATCTATGCCCATATTTTCCCGCCAACAGCCACGTGGTTTTTTTTACTGTAAAATGTCAAAATAATCTTTTAATTTTGCCTATAAATAAGTTTAAAAGTTTTGTTTTGTAGTATTTTATTGTCTGTAATAAAAGATAACAAGCTGAAGTATCAGAAAATGCAGAAAAACTAAATTCTGCTTTAGAACAAGCTGCCGGGATTAACAGGCCCCTTAAAGGGCAAGTCAACAATTGTTTTAGGCCTTAGTGACTTGTACACCATAGTCTGTCTGATCTCATAGAAGATCTCTGTACTTGGCAGCTGATGTTGGCATTCCCAATGGAGCTAAATTTACAGTAGACACAAATGCAAAGGCATATATAGATTAGTCCATCTAGATGGACCTCAGGCCTCACAAGCTGAAACTTGAAGCATGGCGCTTGCTTGTGAGGTCTATCTATATGGACTAGTATAGATGTGAGCTGCAACGATAGATGGATATCAAAACACCGCAACACCACTTGTGTCAGCACAAACCGAATTTAAAAAGCTGTACTTTCATTGAGTTTTCATGTCGTCTGCTGCTGCAATCTGTTTGCGTTTTGAGCATGAATTCAATTGTGGTGTCTTTGCGGTGAAAATGATCAAGGTTGCATTTGTGTATAAATTCATATTGGTAAGTGCACATGATGCTATATACCTACAAATCAAAATGCAAGGATACCCTGGTCACATAACCTTGCGGCGAGGTTACGATGTGTTTACGGCAACATACTGGGTAGAATTCAGCAGACACCGACCGGACACTGGCCGGTGACCAACTGGTGTCCGTGCGAAAAGACTGGGCTGTGACAATTTGGTATCCATGATTATATTCACATAATGGTGTATCATCATTAGCGTTTCCAGGAGGGGGGCTTTGGGTGCTGAAGCCCCCCGCACTTTGTTAAAAATCATGCAAAATCATCCGATTTTTTATGTTTTTAATTTAAGGCTTCAAGCCCCCCCGCAAAATACTGAAATCCCCTCTTAGCCCCCCGCAGGAAAAATATCCTGGACACGCCCGTGATTATGGCATTGTTTCTTTCTGCAAAAAAATGCTATGATTGTCTACCAAGCTTTAGGGAGATCAAAGCCTCAAAATCCCTATAAATAATTTTAGTCATAACTTGAGACTAATAGATTAAATTATATAAACTGTGTCAAAATTTGGATAGGAAATTCACAAGGACTCTATTTATAACATTAGATTCCTGATTGAAGAACTCCCTTTTTTAAACTCACCAAACAGGAGTTATTTTGCAAAAAAATAAAAAAATTGAACAGCCTTGAAAAAAATACAATTGGCAAAATTAGGTAAACTTATTTATCTAAACTGATAGTTCTAGGGTATGCGTGCTCACTGTTTGATTAATTTCTAAAGTGCTCCGAAATGTTTAAAAATCTCTATCTTTTGAAAATGTTGGCCTATTTGAACCTATATATTAAAAACCAAGAAATTTATTGACAACATCTAGGCCTGTTCAAAATAAGTTGTCAAAATAACTTGTTTTTGGTTGAGTTTCTAAAAAACAAGTTCTCTAATCAAAAATCTGATGCTATAAATAGATTTCTTATGCAATTTTCTTTGCAAAAATGTACACTTTTGTATATTAATTTTTAAGTAGTGACTAAACATTTTTTCAGAAATCGTGAGGCTCCAACCTCTCTTAAATGTATACTTACTGTTTTTGCCTAGTTGTTTTTCCAAGCTCCTCTTCAAGTTGTGTTATCTGTATCAAAACCACAAAAAAAAACAGCATTTCTTTATTTATTCAACACTGCTATGACAAGGCAATAATCATACTCCTGCAATCATTAATCCTGTGGTCCTCCATTCTTGTTCTCAAAATATGTAAAAGTTAGGAGTACTAATTTGTTTTTTTAAATACAAGTACTAAAAATACTATTATTAAATTCTGAATCAGCACATACATCTAAAACATATAAATACTTGATGTTACTTGCAAAACACCATCTTCACACAAAACATAAAGATGACAAAATATGTTTTTCTTGATCTGAGAATCGAAAATTCATTAAAACTACCTTCCATCATCAGGCAGCAACTTCCAATATAATTCTGCCCGGCGATTTTCAATGCAAATTGAAGAATAAGAATAAGCATATCATGAGTATATCTTGGTTTTTCACCTGCAGACTAGTCAATTGTAAAATAGTTCTACTCCTTCATGAAAGTTCATCTGTGTTGGTATAAATCATGATTCAATACAGTCAACCAACACAACTCGCTGATGAAAGATGGAGTTTCATCTGAAAATTCTGAAGGTAACTATTTCCTGTGTTTGGATCTAAAGTTTAAATCTAAATCAGTTCTACTCCTTTCAGTTTAAACCTTAAGATGCACAGTAGCAATCTCTACATCATAACCTGTTCAAAAGAAACCTGTTGCTATCTAGAGGCACTTGTAGTGGAGTATCTTTCACTTCCTGGAGTAAATCCTATGAATCAAGAGGGTGATTCAAACATTCTCCTAGCTTAAGTCCTAGCTTACACGAATCATGTATCCAATCTGAAGTAACCTGTTGGTATCTAGCAGTAACTTGTATCTTCACATCTCTTCCTTCCATGAATGATCTATCAGAGGTTAGGCTCCATAATTCTCTTGAACAGATGCTCAATTATTTTGGTTTATTTTCTAGCATTATCGACATAACAATTTAAAAAACCTACTGTTGAGACCTAATACCACTTCATTTAAAAATAATGCTATTTTACTATCAAAAATGATGGTTGAGCAAGTAAGGCAAAAAAAAAAAAAGAAAAAAAGTTGTCCTCCACTGCCCACCCCTATTTTCCAAAACTGGAAAAAAGTTTTTACTCTACAAAAGTATACCACGTCTATTTTTCAGATTTCCAAAAAAGTTTTTTTTTTCTTTGAGAATTTTGATCTTTTGAAAATATTTGTTAAGTTGTTGTTTACATTTTGTTTACATTTTAATACCAAATTAAACTTGTATAAAGAGATTTTCCAGTACAGCAGACTTATTTGCATCTTTATAGAGGCCATAATTTGGTGTAACTTTAACTTACATTTGAAAAAAAATCTGCCCGCCCACACTTGCTCAAAAAAGTTGTAAAGGATACATTTTTTCATATTTCAAATTTTCACCCACCCTAAGCCAAAATCATTTTAATTCAATATGGTTACTGCACTGTATTAGTAGACTAAAATAGCACTTTTTCCACAGATACCTACCTCCAAATGGAGCATTTCTCCATAAAATTTCACAGTTATAAACTTAAGAACAATGGTCTGATACGAGAATCTCTATACATGAAGGATAACTAAACAATTTATTATTTTGGCCTAACTTTAAATTTTCACCCACCCTAAGCCAAAATCATTTGCCATTGGCTGTTGGGCGGGGGCTGACATCCAGCCATGCCTATGCTTCACTGGGCAAATTTAATTTAATATGGTTACTGTACTGTATTAGTAGACTAAAATAGGCACTTTTTCACAGATACCTCCAAATGGAGCATTTCTCCATAAAATTTCACAGTTATAAACTAAAGCTCCTTTAACTCCACATATTGTCACAGTTTTAGTTTTCCACTGGAATTTTCCACTTTTTGCTACTTTTTAAAAAGTAGGCATTGGACAACCAAAACAACATATTTTTGGCCGAAGGGTGAATTTGTTACCAACAAGTGTAAGACCTGAATAATTTTGCTCTTATTAGTTGGCTACTTGTTATTTACCATCTCTTCCTGTTGGACATCTAAGATTTCAGATTTAGATATCCAGAGATAGGTAGATGATTAGGGGTCATAATTGCTTACTCATCTTAAAGGGGCATTAGACAAGTTCAGCATCATCCCCAAACTTTTCCCAAAGTATTTTGAGATTTGCGCATCATTTGAAGTATTAGCGGTAATAATGACAGCATGCAAAGTTTCATTGTCAAATTCAAACCCTATAGGCTTATATCAAAATATGTAGATATTCTTGTATTTATAATTATCGTTGTTGACAATGATAAATACTGCCCCCTATAGTTGAATTTTTGAAAATTTCTTTTGATGTATCTGCAATCTATAATGTGAAAGGAATGTTTTACAAACAAATCTTAGGCTCTTTCTTGATATATAGCATCAATGTTTAAATAATAGCCTCATACCCAAGATAAACAAACAAACAAAATAAAATTCAAATTTTTGACGTATCTGGAGGTTTGAATCAGAATTTTCCCGATATCTGGTAATTGACTGTTATTTTCTAACATATGAAGTGTAAATCATCCACAAATAAAATTTCAAAATTTTGTCCAATGCCCCTTTAAAAGAGCCTTTATCATGAAGGGCACGCAAAATATTTCTCAACAGATGGATATGCTGAAATGTGCAGAAGAGAAAACAATCGCTTTTATCTACATAAAGCCACATTTCTGGATCTGGATCTGGATTAGATACTTCACAACACCCCAATTTTGGAGTCAAACACGAAGGTGTACCAATGGCTTAACGTGACTTCCGAACCACAGAGCAATTAGAGTAAAGTTTCTTGCCCAAGGAAACAAGTGACATGGCCGCCCGCCGGATTCGAACAAACAACCTCTGAATTAAGAGTCATGTGCTTTGCTTTATTCTATTAGTGTGAACGATGTAAGATTTATTAAAGGTGGAATTCATGAACCAGATGCAAATAAAATCAAATATCTAACCACTTTTCTATTTATTTAGAAGGATTAAATACAACTAATAAAATTATAATGCAAGGTCTTGTTTTAGATCTACCCAAGTCATTTTGTAGTATTTTAATAAATGAGTGGGCTTAAAAACCAAAATATCAAAGGCCAGACATTTTGTCTCAATTTGATTTACCAAGTGACAATTTAATGACCTTTACTCTAAATGACAAGATAGGAAATATGCCAATTAGGTTGATGAAAATTACTAATTTGATAAAGATTTATTCTATTTTGTGGTAAACAAGTAGGCTTAATAATACTTCTAATATGTGACCGTCCATCCCAAACCAGCAGTAAATGCCACCTCTTGTCATTTTTACTTTTTTGAATATTTGCAAAGACCATGCTTTAAGGGCAAAGAGAATCCATCTGCTCAGGAAAAAGTGAATCGTAACTATTTTTTAATCATGAAAGATAAATAGTTTCCACTGCATTTGCCGGGACTCGAACCATGGATTATGGCAGGGGTTAGTCATGCATTACGAGGCGAGGGATCTACCGCTGAGCTATGCAGGCAGCATTGAGATTGTGAACTAAAATCTAAAACATAAACATAAGAATGCCGTATTTTTCTTTTGTTTACATAAAAATTGCAATTTTTGCATCATTGGAATGCTCAATTTGTAAGTAAATTATGCAAATGCGTATATCAGACAAGATGTAGATAATGTAGACACTAAAAACAGGCAATTCACAGCTCAAAGAGGGCGAACTCCGAGTCATAATTCACGTCCGTTTTTTCGGGCAAAACAACACGGGTTTGTTACATTATCATTCAAAATCAACAGAACATATTTATAAAAAAATTATTTGTAATTCAATAAGAAGTATCAAGCCTACAATCTGTCAAAATTTGAAAACAGCCGAATGTTCGGACATCATGAAATTATGAGGTTTCATCGAAAAAGTAGAAATAGTCTATTGACATCATTTTGACCTTGATAATGGACGTGAAATCACTAGTAAAGTGTCATGTATAAACTAGAGACTCTATACCATGTGAACACCAAATATCGTATTATTCTGATATGTGTAAGTAGGTAAAAACTTGCAGCATAAATGACTTTCAGCCGAGCTAGACAATTTAGGGACTGTAGCCTTAACGATTAAAATGATACCTTAATAAACTTCACACGATTTCCAGAAGTCAAGTTATGGTCCGTCAAAGCTTGTCAGGGAGTAAAACGTATAACTGAGATAAACACGTTCAAAAATCAGTAAGTCCTATATTTTCTGTTGATCGTCTTAAGAATATTCAAATTTATTTCACATTTCCTATCATTTTTTTGAAGTGAAACTTTGCTGGTATTTTGTAGTAAGCACTAAGATTGTAAATCTGTCAAAAAATCAATTTTAGCAAATTACGACCTTGACATGTATTTTCACCTGTAGCGCAAAATGAAGTTTCTGGCATTTACTGCTCATACGGGCTGGAAGGTCACATTTGTTGTTTTTAATGACATATAATTTATAAGGGTTTGATGATAATGTGTAATTTTTAAGGGTATACCGTACAACACTGGTACATACTTTTAATAGCGTTTACTAAAACTTGTGTAATAAACATAAACTATATAGTAAGCCAACGTGTCTGATTTCGGGTTGACGGAAGGATGGGTTGGCACAGCGGTTCTTTCCTCGGCTTTCACCACTGTGGCTCGGGTTCGACTCCTGGTAGGACCTAGGTTGTACATGAATTTGGTTGTTGATCCATACTCGTCCTCGCTGGTTTTCTCCGAGCACTTCGGTTTCCTCCTGGATCTAAAATCAATAATTCTTACCAATTTTCTGTCATTCTCATCACGGAGGCGTCCCTTAAAATTTAATGCAATTGCACTATTGGGATAATAGCCTGGCTCTTTGCCAATGTTATAAATAAATAAAATTTCAAAATTTAGAGAATATTTTATCTCTTGGTCAATTTTGTAATTGGATTCTATCCATGTGACAAAAACATTCTTTAATCAAGGAAAATAATAACAATTATATTCTATGGGTTAGATAATCATGGTTAATTTAATGGCTTGATCCATGAAAATACTTACATACATGAAAATACATACATACATGAAAATACATACATACCACATAAAATTAATATTAGGGTCAGTCTATATTCGGCCTTAAAAAAAAAATGTTAACTACCAAACACTTGGTCGTAACAAAATCTGAAAACATATTGGACCCCAGTTGAAAATAAGTTTCCTTTGGCTTACTCAGTACCAAGTACCAAGTTGGGTTTCCTTGGCGAAAGCCTGAACAAGATGGTTTTTTTTAAAAAACAATAACATTTACCAAACCACTGCAAACATCCATTGCATTCATTAAAGGAGCATGGTCTGATTATTTCAACTTTTTTTTCAAACTTTTTGAGAATTTGGTACCAAAATATTGGTCATATCTTTCTCATAACATAAACAAACTGAAATAAATCTTGTCAGCCAGACATACCTTTGAGCGCAAACCAACGTTGCAACCTCAACCTGCGATCTTCAACAGGGTTGTGAAGAAACTGGATCTTGATTACTTCCGGTTATGTTATTGGAAGAAGATGACGTCATACGGCGAGGAATGTCCCTCACGATCCTGTCCCAGCCATGTGATAAGTTGACCCTGACTCCGCCATGACGGATTAATGATGGTTCCTCCGCTCTCACCCAGATGGCTTCTTCACACCCCGTTCAAACCAGTGTGTGTCTCTAACAACTATCTTTATGTCCTGGATGTTTGAAGCATGTCCACTGCCATGAAGGTGAGAGTAAACGGCAGAATCGTTACCACTTGAACTATAGCCCTACGATGTTGTGACATAAGCTCAATTCATATACTCGGCCTCCAAACAAAATTTTTCCTACCAAACATTTGGTCGTGACGTCAAAATGACGATTTACTCCAAACAAAACAACTTGAACACCGAGTTGAGACCAAATAATATTTCGCGCTAGAATGCACATGCTATTGAATTGCCATATACATTGGACCAAATGTTTGCTATCCATTCATAGTTTAAATTTGATGGCAAATATTTGGTGACGTCACGACCAAATGTTTGGTAGGAAAAATTTTGTTTGGAGGCCGAGTATGAATTGAGCTATACGTTTATCAAGTGGTTGGGCGATTTCACCAATGTATTGTTCTTTACAAGAGTGATCGTCCAAACATTGAACACCATAAACCACTCCACTTAAGCGTCCTTTTGGTTGCTTGTCATTGGGATGTACTAAAGACTGACGGAGGGTGTTTGTGGGCTTAAAGTGCGCGGTGATTCCGTGGTCGCGGTAGATTCTTTTTAATTTTTCAGAAAAATCCCCGCGGTATGGTAAAGTCACACTACAAGTGGTGTTAACACCCTTTGACTGTTTGTTGCTATCAGTGACACTATACGATTGATGGCTTTGTCAATAGCCCAGTCCTGGTAACCACAGCTATTAAGTACTTTCCGTAGGTGTGCGCGTTCCGTAACTGACTATGGTCTCAGCTCTATGGAACAAGGTTTTGACGACACCAAGTTTCTGGATCAGCGGGTACGTGGTTAGAACCGAATTGCAAATACTGATCAGTATGTGTCTGTTTACGGTAAACAGACACAGTGAGTGACCGATCTTCTTGTATAGTCACTAAACAGTCCAAGAAAGCAAGATTATTGTTAACTAGTCCTTCCTGGGTGAACTTAATGTGTGGGTCCACCTGATTGATATGCGAAAAGAACGCGTCGAGTTCGTCAGATTTAATTAGAACCCAGGTGTCATCCACATATTGAATCCACTTAGCAGGCACTATACCGGGATATGTAGACAGGGCAGTACGTTCGAATTTCTCCATATATAAGTTAGAAATGATTGGAATCACAGGGGAACCCATGAACTCGTGAGGGACATTCCTAGCCGTATGATGTCATCTTCTTCCAAAAACATCACCGGAAGTAATCAAGATCCAGTTTCTTCACAACCCTGTTGAAGATCGCAGGTTGCGGTCGCAACGTTGGTTTGCGCTCAAAGGAATGTCTGGTTGACAAGATTTATTTCAGTTTGTTTATCTTACCAATCCCAGATGAATGAGAGTTTACATAGTTTCTTTCTCATAACCCCTGAGATTTTACAGCCCTGCTATTTACCATTTTGGATCTATGTGTCTAATTATTGTAACCATAATTAATTTATACAGTAACGTATAGAAATACCAAATTGCCATTAGAATTCAAACGGTTTGACTGATTCACCTGACATTTGAAACTAAAACCTCTCTAGTGGTCACCTTTCACATGACATTGAAAACTAAATTTTAAAAAATTTGACCAAGCTCCTTTAAAATTTCAATTCAAAATAATTCCACAAGAACCTTTTTTTTTTTTTCCTTATGGAATTTAGACAATACATAAACCATCATTTAAGTAAAAATATGACCATTCCTATTGCATGTAATTAACAAGCATATTACCATCACACAGATTTTTCAAGAGTTTTTCATTTTAAATTTGTAAGTAAAAGTATGGGAAATGTCCCCTAATTACCTCATTTTTCATGATGACATTTATATGACTTAGCAGATGCTTGGCTGACCAATCCCAAATGCTGGCCAATCCCAATCATTTGGCATTGTGTCAACATTGTTAAGCCATACAATATGATCTATTCTTGTCTTGCAAAAATGTGACAATGATAGCACTAAAACGATGGTCACAACCCGTTGGACGTGCACGTACATGCTGCCTGCATGCAAAACGTAGGCAAAATTGTGCAACAAAAAGTTGTAGGTACCGACTCGGTATGAATTTTGGAGCACACAGACATGACATAGAAGTTTTAGTGCATGAGGAACTTTCTCTCTGTGCTGGCTACATTCAGGCAACCGATACGATCCGCACGTGCTCAGCACTGACAATGTGCACAAAATGTGCGCACAACGTGCAGTTTTTTGCAATTTTTCCTATAGCCACTTGCTCGACGAACGTACTGGAATCATGCGTGTGTAGTTTGTTTTTCTTATAATAATGTGGGAGTCGCTAGGAGTTGAAACCTTGCATGCACAATGTAAGTACTTGCAACGTGCGCAACGTATGATGAATGCAACCACTCAAGGTCAGTCGTGCGTCATTCCTACATTAGCCAAATTTTAAGGAAAAAGTAGAGAATGAGACCGCTCAAAAAAAATGTATAAACAAAAAATGCACCACCGGTTGTGACCACCACTTAAAGAGTATTGGTGATGCTATATATGGTCACATAACCAACAGTCGCCGACTGATGTACGGCAATCAATCAATGATACACTGTACTTGCATAACATGCATACCCCATGAAGGAGTCTATTCGTACAGGGGATCAACGGCTTTACGTGACTTTCGAACCACGGAGCAAGTTAAGTTTCTTGCCCAAGGAAACAAACCTCCTAGACGAAGAGACAAGCACTGGCCTTGGGCTCGAACCCACAACCTCTGTATTACGAGTCCCGTGCTCTAACCGCTCGGCCACGCTCCCCTAATCTGGAAGTAAACCGCGATGCTGAAACATCAGTGAATGTCTTACCCCAGTGAATGCTTGCGTTGCCCGGTTAATCATCAGTCAGCCGCCTGTTATTATTGGACTGAACACATCATTAACAAGCCGCATAGTTTTAACTACGAGCTAAATTCTTACAACATGCTTTCGAAATCTCTTGTGGCATCCCGGTCACAGGCCGATGTCTGGTCATTGCCCACTTACTTTCTGCCCTTTATGAAGCCATAAACAGATTGCAACCTCGCTGCAAGGTTATGTGACCAGGGTATTAGACCAACACCGAAGCATGAAGCAGGGAACCTGGAATCTGTATGAGCTTAACTCTTTCAGTGCTGGTTCATTTTTGAGACTGTCACTATTAGTTATAGGTCTACTGGACTCAATTTCTTCAACTTGCAAGTTCTCATGAATAAAAGCATCATTGTCAATGATTTTCTACACATGGATAAGCAACAAATTTCTTGTCATGCTAAAAACTACATAATTAATCTATTTTTTATAAGTTAAATTTAGGAAAGAAAAAAAAGTCAAAACTTCCCATTTTCCCCACACACATCCCAATTACCTTAACAATAAACCTCAACCTAATTTCCCCCTCACAGAAGAAATTTTGATTCCAATTTTTCATGACAATTTTTTATGAAATGATATGAAAAAATTGAGAATATATTGATGCTTACTATGTCTATATTGTAAACGTTCATAATTTTCTCTTTCTATACATACCAAGAACTCCTCAAAAAACATAGTATTAGTGGAGATATGGTCAGACAAAGTTGGTCATGATAAAATATGTTCATTTGGGCGGCCACATCCCCCTGCCGCACTGAAAGAGTTAATAATATATGCAACACATTTTTATGCAAAGATAGATTGATTGATTGACCGACTTATTGATTGATTGATTGATTGACTGATTGGTTGATTGATTGACTGACATATTGTTTGATTGATTGATTGATTAGACTGGCAAGAGCCAAAGTGATGAAATACGATACAAGCTTTTGCCAACTGATAGGTTTTTAAAAATGACTGGTAGTAAAAAAAAAGTATCTACATAAAAAAAGGTATGAGAAAGAGGTTGCTGAGGCAGCATTGAGTTACAACAATCAGGAAGGTACGGTTCTCTATAAATTCCATGTTTTTTCTTTTACTTTGAAACTAACTGCTTTGGGGTAAATTGATACTCATGTATGTATGTTATCATATCTCAGAAAAATATCTCTCTTTTGTGACAAACAACATAAAATTAGATACTGTCGGTCATTTGCACAAGGCTGGCTAGAAGAATCTTGTTGATTTGTTGCCAACTGAAATTCTATGAAAGAGATTATTCAAGGCTGATAAATTTAGAAATGTGTCTTTGTGCCAAGAATGCATGAAATAATAGGCAGATGCTAAGGCAAAAAAAAAAAAAACCTAAGCGCTATGCATTTTCTTCTTCTTTTAGTAAAAAAGGGCTACGCGGATGCGGAAATAGCCCCTAATTTTTTTTTTATTGCATTTTTCGGCCACTATTTTTTTCCGCGGCCGCTTTGCGGTCGTTTATTTAACCTTTTTTTTCCAGTAGTAGGAAAAAAAAGATGAAAAAAAACCTTTAAAAAAAAGAAATTCGCTTAATTTTGGATTTTTAAAAGCTATGCGCGTGGGAAGCTGAGACAGACTATTTTTTCTTTGGCCTAATAAAGAGTGTATGGTCCTTTCCTGCACAAAACTCAAGACACTCAGTCCACTCAAGACAAGCCAAATCTCAACCAACCACAAGTGGGCACTATATTTGTTATAGTGCATCCTCTTCGACCTCATCAAAGTCTAAGATGTGTCATTTAGGTGCACCTTGATTTAACAGCACGTATATACCAGGGATGCCTGGTGGTCAGCAACAATTTTGCAGGAAAATGCTTGAAAATTGACTCTCGCATAATAGGCCTAAATCCTTAGGGGGTAAAATACAGGAAATGACTTGAAAATCATTCAAATTGTAGGAATTCTTGAAATTACAGGAAAACTGACATCCCTGATATATGCAAAATTTGCATCAAAACAAACCAGATGCAAAAGGTTTAGAAGTGCTACAATAGACCTTTTCAAAACACGACTATCCGAGAATTTTAATTCCGAAGCTGATTTTACACTTTCCGGCAATTGCCGAAAGAAAAAGTGACTCTTCAACACAATAACCAGAATGTTAAGTTCGCGTTGTCGTTAATTGGTTGCGTACAAATTCGAACTTGGAATTAGTCTGATCGCCCTGATGCAACTTCAAATTTTAAGCTTAATCAGCGCAGATCAGCCGATTTCAAATGGAAATTTCACTCTTTATGTCGGTGAGCTTATGGTACCGTCGGCCAAAAGTTGTTCAGAATTAGTGTATCTAATATTTTATGGGTCTGGTTCTATTTATTTTTCACTTTTATTGCACGGAAATGCGAAGAATTTTTCGGACTTTTTGGTTGACAAAATTGTGCATACTAATGAGCTTGTACGTAATTGGTTGAAAAAATGGCCATGTGATCAATGTTCCGGAGATTTCCGAATGGATTTTGAAAAGGTCTATTGCAACATGTTATGCTGCAACCTTGAGACAAACCCGACTACCCCAATTTTTTCTCCATACCAGAATAAACAATGCTGACCTACTCTCTAAATCTTTGATGCTTACTGAAAACAAAACAAAACATGGGCAAAAAATATTATACAATTTGGCATGCATCTATTTGCTCAAAATTTATCATGATTTCATTTCATTTCATTTCATATTTATTCGGTATCAAATAGAACAGTAAACACACATAGAATATCATTTATACAAAACTATACAACCTAGCACAGCAACAACAAACTGCCAAGTGCCAGGATAACCCATAAAGTCCACCGCAAGTGCCAACTTATTTCCAAAGGGGGCCTACATAGAAGTTTATCAACAAACATCAGAAAATTTACCGAATAGGCCCAAGGTGGATGGTTTGCCATCAACTATTAGGCACAACTGTAAAACATATCCGACAGAGCTTTTGGATTCCGATAGACACATATTGTTTTTCTCATATACATGATAATTTTTAATGAATTTTTCTTTGATAAGTATATTTTTCACTTTGTAAGGCTGATTTAAGAATAAAAGATTGATCAAACTATCTTTATATTTTCTGATACTGATATATTTTCTATCGTGTAACAGCTGTCGGAATCCAACAGCTCTGTCGTACTTATAACACAGTTGCACATTACAGGCCTGTGGTCCGAAAAATTCCCTCGTGTCAACATTGCCAGATGATCTGTATAAGGCGCACAACACTAAATAACTAGCACTAGCAATCCGGCATTTCTAAAATCGGCAAAATTGACTGCCCTTCTAAAAACAGGACTTCAAAACGTATGGAAGGGTAATATGTTTGGTCAATATTTTGTTCTAACCATAAAGTTAGGTTTATTTAAAGATGTTCTGATGCTATTTTTGATCTCCAGACTAGTTTGGTAAGATTTAAAGGATTTTCCTTGATTTGCGCTTGATTCTGGGAATACAAAATTCAGCTCTCAGTAATAGGGGGCGTTATACTTCAGCGTCCAATTTCTTGAAAATTTTGCCTTGAAGGTGTACTTTTATCATCATTTTATGTTAGAAGAGACCAAAATCATCTGAGAAAAGGCAGTGTTGAAGCAACCAGTTGCTTTATTATTGAGTTCTCGGGTGATTTTAGGAAGCCATTTTGTACAGTAAGTCAATAGGAAGCTCTATTGTGACCGCACAACACTAAATCACTCCACGAATGGTGTAGGGGTAGAAAGTCCCGGTAAAAAACATAGGTCCACACGGATTATTTTGCAATGATAGTAGAACTGGTTACAAGTGACCTGGTTTTGTGTTTATGAATATAAATCACTAGAGTTTTGTGATCACTTATAGCATCCAAAACAACTGGCATCCATATTTTTATTGGATTTAGCAGCGTAAGTTCCGGTGCATGTCTAAAGTGGTTAGGGGTCGTTTTGACTGGGTGGAAAAAGCGAGGGCGCTGTTTACGAGCCCGTACCGAAAAATTTTATCGGAAAATGTTTTTTCAATTGAAGGTTATTTGAAAGATAAAGAAACGGGCTACAACTTGATATTAACTGAAACTTCAAAATATTGTCACGTCAGTATGAAAAAGCTCAGAGAACTTAGGCTAAAATGCATTGGTTTCAATGGAGAAGTTATTTAGTGTTGTGCTCCCTTGTGGTGTGTCGCCTGCATACTGACATTTGCTGTACAATAGAATTGTTGCCTGTTATATGAGGGCAGTATAAATATGGTTTGTTCAGACCAGACACTGGAGGCCGAATCCTCTTACAGTGCAGCAACAGGAATCATGGGCGGTGATGCAATCATCAACTTTTTACTTGCATCTTTTGTTCCTGCAAACCAGGTTTAAACTCTTAAACCTTATGTCAGCATATTAGCATATGGACCCAAGAGTTTTCATCTTCAACTTGTTCCGCCGTTCCAGCAGCTGGGCTATTGCGGTTCAGCCAAACAACCCCGTGCCATGAAAACCTTTTCTAAATTGACTAAAAATTGTCAATTGTACACTATTTGCACTTGGACCGCACAGCACCAGTTTAGTCATCCGGGACAGCAAACTTTCTGCTTTTAAGGATGTACCAGACTCAAGATTCAAGGAACTTGGGATTTTCTCATCATCGCAACAGAGCTTTCAAATTTATGTGGGCTGAAAAGTTGTAAATCTACTTTTTCAATAAATGGCATCTAAAATAAAAAATAGGGTAAAAAAGTCAAATTTCGTTTTTTGACTTAAAAACGCCTTCATGCATAAGTGTTTACCTATACCTAAAGTTATAAAGGTTAACTTTGCTGGGAAGTGCAATTATTTACGGTTAATTGGTTGCATGTTGCTACTATAGACTGTAGTAAACATATCTTTGATTTGGAAATAATTTTTATTGCAGTATATATTTGGATTTTGATCTGTAAATAAATGATGGAGAAAGAAAGTGTGACAAATTACATATCATTCAAAAGCTGAAATTGTAGAGAATAAAAATATGCCATAACCTCAATTTTGAAATTTGCGACTTTCCTCTCACTTTGCCAGAGCACCCCTCATATTGTTACCAGATATACAGGAAAATCATGTGGAATATGATGGCTTCTACCTCATGTAAAAAATTGCCACATAAGACTTGGAATTTGATAAAATATTAATTCAACTACAGTCATAAAAACATTAATGTGCATGACAATTAGGCCTAAAAAAAATTGTTTGATTGGCGTAACCCGACCTACCCTAATTTTACCACCGACCCTAGATTTTTTTTTTTTTTTGAGCATGGTAAAAAACCTCCAAATCCCAAATTTAATGGGAATCGATTCATGGGAGCCCAAGATATGGCTTGTAGGACATTCAAAATGACAAATAAAAGATGTGTTACAGAAGAAGTGAAGATGTTTTTGTATATGTGCCATATATATTGTGTTCTTGTATGTGAAACAGAGACTTAGAAAATAAAAAAAATTATTAAAAAAAAAAAAAAATCCGACCTACCTACCCTATTTTATTTTCTATGTTACGCCAATCAAACAATTAATTTTTTTTGGCCTTATCATGATTTGGTAAAACTGCTTATTCTATTATTTTCTTACTTTTTGCAAACACTTTGGACCCTCTGTAACAAGCACTTAATTATCATTAAAATAAACATCTCAAATAACCCTTTGTTGTCTTACTAAAGTTTAAACTTGCAATACAGGCTGCTGATTGGCTCAAAGTTTCTTGTATTATAGATTGGCATGCAACATGAGGGCAGTAAACAACATTTTCTTGCATCAGATTTGATACAAGTTACACGAGGGCAGCATTCATATTTTGATTTGTTCACAATATGATGGGGACTCAGCTGATGGCTCATTCCAGTGAAAAAGTGAAAACTAAACCTTTTTTGATTTCAAGCACCATATGAGCAGTTTTTTCAGTCATACGTTTGTTACTCAGTATGTGAAAAGTATTTTCTAATCGGACATTTTGAATTTTTTTCTACCCGTGTATGAATGAGCACATGTTTTCATCCGTGCGAGGTCACAAACGTTACCAAACGTTACATGAACTTTATTCAGTATTTTGGCAATTATTTTAATCTTTAAACAAATGCACGTCTTGATCCCACCAGTGAGCACCATTATCAACAACAAACTCGTTGATATAATGTTTATGCTAGGTTCTGTGGCCATTTAAAAGTGAAAATTTCCAATTTTTCGGTCACAAACGTTACTTTAGAATCACCCTGATATTCTTCTGGTCAGGCCTGCTTCTAGTTCCATCAAAATCAGTCAAAAAATATTTTTAATTATGTGAATTGACAAAAAAACATGATTTTATATTATAATAAAATCAAATGTATCATTATTTGTGAAATATTCAAGCTATAAGTTATGCAATACACCAAGGTTAACTGGGTATTCTGACCAGGTGCCGGGGGGGGGGGGACTTACATTGACAAGGTACACGTATATGTGCCTGCCTTTTGGGGTGATTTTTCCAGGATTTTGGTATATCAATCGGGTGGTTTTCATCAGAGATGAAAACACACAATTTTCATAAATTGAGTGCTTTTGGGAAAATTTGCAAAAAAACCCACCCAATTTGAGTAAAATTGGGTGCTTTTCCATTGGTCAGTTTTTCAGAGTCCGGTATTTTTTGAAGACCCGGGACCCGGTGTCCAAAAATCCAAGACCTGGGCAAGTCTCGAGACTTATTGGATTATTGGGAATCAAAATTAACCTTGTGCTCTGCAAGTCTCAAATAGGGCATCAAATTTGGTTTTTATTTTTGCATTTTTGACGTCCTTCCACCACTCAAACATATCTTCTGATTGTGCAGACTTTGATGCCTGACACTAAGGTTGGATTCCATATCGAAAAGATATCAATGTAAATTCTCTTTAAATGAATAACCGTTAACATGTACAATGCACACACAGCGAGTGAGTAATTTTTCCAGGTCAATGGGTAGCTATTGCTTACTGTACAACCACAGTGGGCTCATTAGCATATTAGGTCTGCTAACTCCCGATTGGATACAAAACGGCAGGATGTGTTTTTACTTCATAACGGCGCTAAATATCAACCAATTAAAACACTTTAAAAAGTTTCAAGTAGATTAATATTTTCTTCATGGAATAAAAAGCGAACTACGCCAGTTATTAGTTTTATATATATAAATGAGGGCCTCCTTGCACCCCTGGTACAGACTAATATAATGCAAATCATATACCGCTCGTGTTAAAATGTGGATTGTTTTAGAGGGAGACAAGAGTGTTCTAACTTCATAACGACGACGTTTCTCAACAGAATTGAACAAAATTTAGGGAGAATGGTTGTAAATATATGTTGTTTGGAATTGAAGGCAAACAAAGAAAAATAATGTTTTTTTTTCTTATGTCATGCGAAAGTCAAAAAGACCTAATTTGTCTTTATATTATTTGGTTACTTTGAGCATAGGCAGAAGAGACCACTTTTCCATATGAACTTGAATTTTAGAGTCATGATGTGTCCCAGGTGTTCAAAATGGTGAATAAAAAATGACAGGACACCCACCTAGTGTACATGTTACAAGTTCAAAAGTGCATATGAGTGGTGCTCAGGCAAAATGAGCAGAAAGTTGCGTTGAAGATTTTCAATAAATGGCTGCTAAAGTAAAAATATCAAATTTTGCGTAGTGTCAAACTATGCCTCGTGTTATGAAGGTCAATTATGCCAGGAAGTGCAATTATTCACTTGTAATTGATCACTTTTTGCTATCTCACACTACAGGGTGTCCCAATAAAAATGCATCACTTCTGTTTTTGGTCATATCTCAGAAACCGATAAATAAAAATGAAAACTTTTTTCATAAAAACAATAAGTATAGTTTAGTCTTTCATCTGGGAAATTTTGAGCAAAATCCGTCGAACCGTTCTCGAGAAAACAAGAATTTTGTAAGGAGACTCAATTTTACTCCATTCCAATGGGTTTACCACAGTAACTCATGTTTATCATATTAATAAAACACATCTTTGGTTACTATTGATCAATTTATTTTAAACTTGCAAAGGAGACACAAAAAGATAACAAGATATGGCATGGATGCTAAAACATGATTTTGATATCTTTTCAGCACTTAAAGTGCCATCGTTATTCAATCAATCAATGAATCAATGATACACAGTACTTGCATGAAATGCATACCCCATGAAGGAGTCTGTGTAGGTTTTGCTGTTTTGCAGCGTTAAATAAAAAGAAAAAGCGAGCTCACGGTTTCTCAAGAAAACTTAACTAAGGCAGAGATTTCCTTAATTTGAAATTTGTTGTATTTTCCCAGTTTTAAGTTTTTTTTCATAGAAAAGAAAATCTTTATGACTACCTCTTCCTTTACAAGTGTTATGTCTGTTAGTCCATAGTAGCTGAATAATTTTGGTACAGTTTTAAGTAAATTTCAAGCACCTCTGCTTTTCACATGTCCACAATCAGTTTCAAGGCACCTTTGTGTTAATTATCACCATGTTCCTGATCCAATGCGACGTTCTAAATTCTGGACGATAAAGGGAGTCGAGTGTGATCAGACAGGCTTATTCAAATTCTAAATTTTATGTTGCTGTTGTTATTGTTGTCGTTGTTTTTGTGGTTGTTGTTGTTTTGTAGTAACTTTCCTGAAAAGGTGTTTATCCATAAATGAAAGTGTTTCATTTAGAGTTGGTCTTCTACTGTGATGACATGGTCATTTCAGATCGATAATACTGTGGTAAACCCCATTGGAATGGAGTAAAATTGAGTCTTCTTAAAAAATTCTAATTTTCTCAATAACGGCTTGAAGGATTTTGCTCAAATCTTCACCGATGACAGACTATACTATACTAATGATTATTATGATTTTTTTTTAAATTTTTGTCCATTGGTTTCTGAGATATGATCAAAAACAAAAGTGATGCATTTTTATTGGGACACCCTGTATAGTATTAAATCGGTAACTTTAAAATCGATTTGCAACCATTTTTACTGCCAGATTTTGAGTGTACTGCCTTGTATTTCGATCTCTAAATGTGTGGTGCTCTGGCATAATGAGCGGAAAGTCGCGATTTTCAAAATTCAGTTTATGTCGTATTTTAAATCTCCATCATCTCAGCTTTCCAATGA
>JXSR01S007402.1:110465-121351 GCA_000969725.1 Ophiothrix spiculata | reverse complement strand
AAAACGCGATCAATTACCTGTGATTAATTGTACTTCCCGGTATAATTGACCTTCAAAACGTGAAGTATAGATTAACAATAATGTACTAATGCGCTTTATGTCAAAAAACGAAATTTGATCTTTTCACCATATTTTTTCTTTAGCAGCCATTTATTCAAAATCCTCAATCGCGACTTTCCGCTCATTTTGCCAGAGCACCACACAAATGAAGATTGTAGAAAGAAAGTATGACATATTATATCATTTGAAAGCTTAGATTATATCAAATTAAATCATGTCATAAACTCAATTTTGAAAATTGTGACTTTCCGCTCATTTTGCCAGAGCACCACTCATATTTATGTGCTCATTTCCACTACACCAATGTTGTATGAATGTACAACATTTTATATGGAGGAAGCATAACATTAGGGCACTTACTGGTGATATCTCTAACATCCTTCCACCAAATAAGTCACAAGGAGGTCAATTAAGCCACAAAAAGTACAAAATATCATTAATCACATTCTAAACTTTGTCATTTTCTGTCAAATTAATTTTACCATATTGCAATGAAGCTTCTTTCATAGAGAGAAAATACGAACAAATGAGATGCTTAACTTTCAAATTTCAACATGTTCAATTCATTAAATGGGCATTGGACACATTCAGCATCATCTCCAAACTTTTCCCCAAGCATTTTGAAATTGTTGCATTATTTGCAATATTATCAGTAATAGTAACATTGTGAAATTCAAATCCTATATATTAAAATATTTAGATATTCTTTCATTTTTAATTATTGTTGTCGAAAATGATAAATACTGCCATCCATAGTTGATTTTTAAAATTGGCCTTTTCAGGAGATCTTATTAATGCAAACTCTAAATTTCTTTTGAAAGGAATGTTCTACAAATCTTTTGCTCTTTCTTGATATATAGCATCAATAAATAAACGTTTAGAGAATAGTCTTATAGCCATGATCAACAAACAAAATAAATTGTTGACTTTTTTGTAGGTTTTGATCAAAATTTCCAGATATTTGGTAAATTTTTTTGTCCAATTGCCATTTAATTTCTCACAGTATTTTATGACTAGGAAAATGTAGTCTGTCAAGGAGGACCATGGACAAGGAGGGGAAGATGAACAGTGAAGGTGCAGCCTGAAGCGAGGGCTCAAGCAAAAAGGGTCTTTCTTGACGGATTAGGAAAATATAGTAAATTAATATTTACTAAAAAATCTAGTCATTTCGGTAATCCATTTCAAGAGTATATATAAATGATTATTGTTAAAATGAAAATCATCTACTATTTTTAACTACAAATTCACCTATACTTTCGTAATAATTTTTTTTCTAATTAAGCAGACAAATCAAAAATCACTAATTTGTAGATATTCCTTAAATGATTCATACAAAGGTAATACACATCATTCACCATATAAACAAATGTTGATCATGAACTAGAAGTTCTATTAACATTTCTGTCTAATTGTCTAATCTAATTTATAAAGTCACACTATGATTCAAAAGTCTAGGGTGACTACCCCGGAGAGGGGGTGGGTATTTACATAATAGAGGTATATATACATGACTATGTTCCACTCTACAAGGTTAGTTAGTTAAAAAAAATGGGGTTTTTTTGGGAGCTTTTTGGGGACACATAATCCCTAAACATGGCTAGCATTTTGAAGATTTGCAAACTCATGTGTGCTTAACATTTCTGCCTAATTGTCATATCTAATTAAACTTAGAAAGTCACACTATGATTCAAAAGTCTGGGGTAACTACCCCGGTGAGGGGGTGGGTACTTACATCATAGAGGTATATATACATGACTATGTTCCACTCTACAAAGTTAGTAAGTTTAAAAAAAAACCTAAAATGTGTTGTTTTGGGGGACACATAATCCCAAAACATGGCTAACATTTTGAAAATTTGCAAACTCATGTGTGCAAAATCACAGCAAAAAACGGTAGAATTTTGGGAGTTTGTACCAAAATATTGTGAAAATGAGTCTTTTTTTGTAAAATATCCCTAAACGTGATGGATGCAATTTTTCTATAAAAAAAAAGATCTTAAAGATGGGTATGAATTCTAAGGCTCAAATTTCACATTTTAATTTAAGAAACAAAAGAACCGTGTTTTACTTCAATGTCCCCTATAATCTTTTTGTCACCAAAATACCCTATTTTGGGTTGCTCCTGTCATCGAAAGACCCTTATGTCTTGGGTGCCTGGTGGAACACCGATATAACTCTGATATAAGAGGCTCCCAGGACATAAGGGTCACAAACTCGTATGTTTTCTGTTGATTCATGATGGAAAGAGCACTCATTAGAAACCTTCACCACAATTTTGTTTTTCAATCATGAGACCCCGGGTATCATACAAAAAGTTGTCCAATGCAATTTCAATTAATGACAGAGAGATACAAATGCACAATCCTATGAGCATTATACAAAATGTTAATCACTGGATGTTTAGATTTTTTTGAGTGAAATGCCATTTTTACTATACGCAGAAAATAAAAATATATCTCCATAAACCTCGATAAAACTCTGTTCCACAATCTGACATGGTATTTGTAAAGTGTTTACAAAACCTGTAAAATAAAGTTTAAAGTTTTTTGGCCTATGCCAGTACAAAAGCTCTGAAATCAAAGCATCATGTCTAATATGAGACAAGGATAATTATTGAGTGTCTGAAAATTCCTGTCCTGGATATGATGTCTATCATTATGGCTCAAAGCATAGTCGGCCTCCAAAGAAAATTTTCGCTACCAAACATTTGATTGTGACATCAAAAAATATTTGCGATTGAATTTAAAGTTTGAACCGGTAACAAACATTTGGTCCAATGTATATGGCGATTAAATAACATGTGCAATCTAGCGCGAAATTTTATTTGGTCTCAACTCGGTGTTGAAGTTATTTTGTTTTGAGTCACTCGTCATTTTGACGTCACAACCAAATGTTTGGTAGCGAAAATTTTGTTTGGAGGCTGACTATGGTTTCGGCCTTAGTTAACCCTTTGAACCCTGGCCATTCTACTTGTATCTTGTATCTGTACCGCTGACCCAGGCCAACCAAATTAAAAAAAAACCAACCACAATATAACCCCTAAACTTACTTTGATTTTGATTTCCATTGCTTATACCTTTTCATTTTAGAGCAGTCTGATTTTTTCTAATAACCAGTATTCATAATAGAGCCCTTTTTATGTTGACCAACATGTTCGACATTTACATTGTAGTCTATGGCGAAGCCACATATGTTTAAACTTTTGATCAAATTTATGAAAATATAAGGAATTGTTTACCTCTTATCAAGTAAACAAGAGCAAACTGACCCATCAACCATGGGTTCAAAGCTTCATTGATGTCTTCTGATATATTTATGACCATTGAAAATTGTAACTACTCATGACTGTTGACAGACAAGTGACTTAAAAGCTGGTAAACCGGCTCATCGGGTATACGGTACATGTGTACGTGAGCCTGTATACCGGCTTGTCGGGTTCAAAGGGTTAAACCAACCATTAGTTCAAAGAGCCTGCCACAGGACAACAGTAGAGTTGAATGTGGGAGGCAATGCCTTATTGAAACTTACGTACATGGGCAAGTCAAAGGTCATTTAAAACAATACAATAAGATTTTGACCAGCAACTGTTTTGAGTAAAAACAGCCTAAAATGAAGGAATTTTGACTAACTGAAAATGTTTTTAAGTGTTTTTTGTCAAAAACTTGTTTTGCCCCAGAAATATGGAAAACTAGCACATGTGTGCTTTCCTATATACTAATACACAGGGAATTAAATTTGGGTTCCCGAATTTAATTCAACAAATTGCCATAACAGAAAAAGTAAGTATATTTAAGCCAAATCGTTTGGAGGGTATTTGTACGTATCTACCAAAACGAAACCCAATAAGCTAAAAAACTCAAAAAGTCATGGGTGATAGGAGGCACTGCATTTTTACACTTTATAGACCATATCTATAATTGACATACTCCTGCCATTGATGGGGTAATTCCACAGAATTGGACGGGGAATGGAACTCCAAGATCAAGTAGTGTATTTATCATACTTGGCCTCGTTCTGAGTTCCGATTCCCCGCCCGACACTGTGGTTTTACCCCATCAGCAGCGGAAGTATGTCAACTATACATATTGTCTATACCAGGCTGCTTTATAGTATTGCTTTAAGCACTAGTGTGTCCAGGAGGTGGCTTTGCCATGCTGAATCCCCCCCCCCACCCCCATTTCTTAAATATCATGTAAGATCAGCCATCATATAAAAAATTTCGTCGCATTTGCTCTTTACACACACTCTCACTGTTTTTCCCGTGCAATCTTCAATGGGCCAAATGCACAGCGCATAACATTTAACACAGCAACATAAAATATTAGTATGATTTAATACCATCCCGGCGTGGATTCTAATCTATAAAAGTTTCTCTTTAAAATGATATAGGTTTTGTCAGTAATCTAAACCCAGAACACATTGTAAATTTTGTTCCAAAAACACCTCAAAACCTTGTATTTTTGTACTGCAAATGCATGATCCACACACAAATTTGCGATGTTTATCAAAAAGTTGGTTCACTAAATTCAACAGCACTGGAGGGAATTTGCCTGTATTGACCCATCTCGGAGTTATTTTTGTTCTGCGATAATTTATGAAGATATCCATATAACATTTACCCTCATTGGTCAATGGGAACACATTGTAAATTTAGCTAAATGTAAATGTAAATGAGGGACCGCGTTCTGTCTCCAATTTTCAGCCCGGGTTTTAGTGACCTTTGCTTATTGATTTCTCCGTAGTGTTCTTTTGCTAACCCACACTTGAATGAGCAAAGTAAATACCAGACAGGGAATGAATATCTCTCTTTGCTGTGTGCATTGTACATGTGTAGGCCTATGGCAAAAATCTTTTCTGCTGAATTTCTGGCCAAAGTTTTTAATATGTTTTCTGTTAAGCTTCCCCCCCCCCCCCCCCCCCCCGTACAATATTGCAGGTCCCTCCAAGCCCCACCCCCAAGGAAAAATCCTGGACACGCCGGTGTTTATATAATTAGCACATTTAAAAAATAAACAATTTTCAATACTCCCTTGAAAAATATTGAATTTCCATAGTACATAGCCTCAATAGTGAGCAGGATTAAGCCATAAGCCAAGTTATGGCTGAAAGATAACCACTATTTAAAGTCTTACATTTTGACAATGCTTCTCAATAATACTTCACAGAGAATTTAGTCCATTGACTTACAAAATTGATTTTAAAAAAATAAAAGATAACCAAGTAGTAATTTGAACCGGACTGTGCCCTACTATGAGTCTTGCTCTAATTGAATTATACATGTAATCCAGCAGGAATTACAGACATATGCTTATTGATTCCGCATTTCGGTGATCTTTAATAGATTGTATCCCACAAGGATTGAATGAGGAATCTCTTTACAAGTATATGATCTATAGCATATCTCCAGAATGTAACCTAACATCAATTAATGAGGCTGGGAAATGAGGCTGCATGATGTCATGAGATGAGAAATTTCAATTTTTCCTTGTCTGTTTTGATTAAAATTGTCACTCAATCTGCCAGGTAGGATTAATCATGATATTTTTTTTATAATTGAACATTTACAAAATTCTGAAATTACAGACATTTTAAGCATAATTGTAATCATGATATTTTCTTCAAATGATCTAATGTTTTAACTCTTTGACTGCGAAATAAAATTTTCAATATCCGTCCTATTTTGACGGAAAACCGCTCTGAGCTGCTCACAGACACTTCACTTTATGATAGCATACTTTAATTGTATAGCGCCAGTTTTGTTCTCTTTGCTAATAAAAATGATGGCGCTATATAGCTCTTTGTTTCAACTGCTTGCTAGCTAATTTTTGAACAATTAGGATTTGTAGTTTTTTACAGCAATTTGAAAAAAGTTGCATCAAAATAAAAATTCTGGCCAATTGTGCACACTTTTGCGGCTTGCGACTGGTCGAAACTTTCTAAATGTTGTCAGATAAAGTTAATTCAATCATGAGAATAGGCCTACATGTCTAATCTTTTATCTAATTTACAATGATATCAAGTATAGCTTAAATAAATAAAGTTAAGGGGTGTATAATATAATGAAGTTAACAGAATCACTTAGCAGGGCTGGTGGTAATGAGATAAGTTAACAACTTCCCTTGTAATTAAAAAAGGGATGATTCAATTGTTATAGGTATTCTTATCAAGGTGAAGTACAAGAAGTTTGTTATCACTAAATTAAGCTGGGTTTAAACAAGATATACAGCTTGTAAGATAAGGCCTACAAAATGTTTGATTGACGTAACCCGACCGACCCTATTTTTACCGCCGACCAGAATTTTTTTAATTTTTTTGATCATGGTTAAAAACCTCCAAATCCCAAATTTGATGGGAATAGATTCATGGGGACCCGAGATATAGCTTGCAGGACATTCAAAATGACCAAAAAAAAGATGTGTTACAGAAAAAGTAAAGATGTTTTTGTATATGTGTCGTATATTTTCTGTTCTTGTATGTGAAACAAAGACTTTTGAAAAAATTATTATTTTTTTTTTTTAATCCGACCTACCTACCCTATTTTCTTTCTATGTTGCGCCAATCAAACACTTTTTTAAAGGCCTGATGTTGCCCACTTTTAAAAACCACAAAAGTGATAAAGAATAAGTAATATAATTTTGAGGGCACCAAGGCAAATGGTAGGGGCCCCTCAAAGCAAATTTCCTTTTGTGACTTACAGCTATTTTGGGCCCTGAGTAGAATACAAATCATGGACAGATAAGACTGGTGATGCAAAATAGGTTGTTCCATTAATGTCAACCAAATAATGTATGCAACAAATGTTTATAAATAGGTATATCAATGTGCATAAACAAAATGAGTGTTTATACAAACAATAATAGCTTGTATGTTTTGATATCTATAATGTACTTATTTTATCGATGTGATTAGAGTTTCCACCATCTTTAATAGCTTGGTCACAATAACTCGTACAAACAGTTACGAGCAATGTTTTGTCCATCTAATAGGACAACGTGACACCATCGCTGCTCGCTTTGCTCGCTGCTCGTGGTCCTTTTAAACGAACTAAACACTGCTAGTAACTGTTCGTACGAGTTATTGTGACCAAGCTTAGGTGTTCATTTGTACTTCATTAGAAGAGTAATGTGCCACATTTAAAACAGTCTATTCATAAATAGTATCATGTTGAAATTCCTGTTGAAGTTCATTCCTAGTAACATCAATGGTGTTAACTGACAATAATCCTACAGTGTCTGATTTAAACCTCGTCACGTGAGTGCAAGAAAGTCGAATCTGCAATAGCTGCCATTTGTCATTAAATTTTACCTGCACACTGTATAAACTCCAGTATTGAGTCTAGAGCCATTGACATATATGACCCATCATATGGAAAGGTACCTTAAGGGTCCTAAAATTAAAATGGATTTTTTGGTCTCATCTGAAAGATTATATTTTAAGCTTTAAAATGACACCTTGCTTTTGGTTATTGGATGTTCGATTACAAAGTTACATCCAAATTGATAAAAGGTATCGGGCTGATTCCGAAAACTAAAGTTCTGAGAAAATCAAGTTTAAAGTTTCTGTACTGGTTAAACGTGAATGAAGAAAGGATTTTTATCTCTGTTTTTAAAACATTTGTCTTATGTTTTGGATGTTGGAACCTGATTAATATGATAGAATACACTTCAAAGGTAACGTTTCTGATGAAATTAGAAATTCGACCTTGGACGTGATTTTTGACTATGCTCAGCTTCAATGGCCTGTATCTCGTAATTTTCAATGCCGATATTAAGGTACCTTTCGATATGACGGGTCACATATGACAGAGAAATTTTGAGGGATTTGTGAAATTCTAGTAATCTAGTGCCTTAGTGTTAAAAAATGTATCACAAGGCAGCCATTGCAGATACGACTTTCTTGCACTCATGCGATGACCTGTTGTTCCCTAGGAATCTAGGGGCTTCCTTTTTGAACTCTCAGCACCTTGAATCCTGAAAACTTGTATTCTTATTGTGCTAATATTCTAGGTTGACTGTTTCTATTATGGTCTCCTTAATATGGGATGTGTCTGTTAGTACTAGTGTAGGTGTGACAAAGTTTTGTGACCGTGCACTATAAATGAGCAAGAAAGAGCTGCAAACTTCTTCTTGTGCCACATTGGAAAATGTATGCAGAGGATAAAATTGGATGATATTGATTTTTTACATATTCCACTGTACAGGGTGTCCAAAACGTCCCTGAACTACTTTAAAAGGGAATAACTTAAAAAACGAAATCTCATATTGCTGCAAAACCAAATCCATATTTGAAAACTAGAAGCTTGCAAACACACTGTTTTAATTACTTTTACAAGATATTCATCTTTTGAAATCATTTAGAGTACCAGTATGGATTATGCACCTATCACTTGTAATTCTGGCCCCCGGGTTCCCCGGGCACTAGCGGGGAACTCGTCATGCTCGTGCGGGGAAGTTGTGCATGCTGATGTCCCCGCCAGGCGTGGAACGCGTGCGGGGATGCGGCAGTGGCTCGATGGTGACCATTTAGGCGGGGAATTTGACAGGGACGTAAATCTATGAAATGTGAGCCCTTTCCCTGTGCTGTGGTATGGGGCCGGAACTTCGTCAGTGACTTAGATTTGAGGATGCCCCGCCCTACGGGGAAGTCGGCGGAGTGTTAGGCGGGGACTCGTCAAATTGTGATGAACGAGCTCGGGCGCATTCCCCGCTAGCGCCCGGGTACCCGGGGGCCGGAGTTACAAGTGATAGGTGCATTAATGTACTCTATATTATAGTAGAGGTAAGAAATATTAAATGCAGGTGTATCTCTGTTGTTTGTATTAAAGTCTGGGAAGTGTGAAAAGCACCTGTAGCGTCGAGCGGCGGGGCCACTGACAACCGGGCGGGTGATGGATTTTATGTCTAACAAAAATTAATGGTAAGTTCCTACCCAATATAGAAGATATTATTAGTCTAGGGAATTCATTACCAAGTGGTTAGTAATGCAACTTGTTGGGATATAATATAACTAAGAAATGTAGATTTTTTTCTTTTGCTTGTACCGATGGCTCTGAAAAGAGCCTTTTGAAAGATGAAGGGATGATATAACTAAGAAATGTAGATTTTTTCTTTTGCTTGTACCGGTGGCTCTGAAAAGAGCCTTTTGAAAGATGAAGGGATGATATTCTTCTTTTGAAATCATTATGATTATTGTATTCTGTATAATAGTAGAGCTAAACAAATATTAAATGCAGGTGTGTCTCTTTCGAATGTGAGTCTTGAAAGTGAGAATAGTAGACCTGTAAAGTAAAGAAATAACAAGAGGAAAAACATACGTTGATGTGATGTAGGAAAGGAACCTAATATCAGCTCTTCATACTTGCCTGCGCACAATTTTTTAGATGTTGGACAGGGCTTTGACACCAATCCAATATGCCTTGATTTGTCAGGACTCTTTTAAATTTGTGTTACTTTAAAGGGGCATTGGACAAGTTCAGCATCATCCCCAATCTTTTCCCCAAACATTTTGAGATGTTTGCATTATTTGAAATATTAGCGGTAATAATGACGGCATGCAAAATTTTGTTGTCAAATTCCAACACTATATATCAATATTTTTAGATATTCATTTGTTTTTAATTATCGTTGGCCATAACGATAAATACTGCCCTCTATAATTGAATTCTTTAAATTGGTCTCTTTATGTGATTTAATGCAAACTCCAAATTTCTTTTGATTTATCTGCAATCTATGATGTGAAAGGAATGTTTTACAAACAAATCTTTGGCTCTTTCTTGCTATATTGCATCAATAAATACATTGAGAGAATAGCCTCATACCCAAAATCAACAAAAAAGATAAAATTCAAATTTTTGACTTTGCGATCAAATTTTCCCCGATATCTGGTAATTCATTGTTGTTTTCTAACATATGAAGTGTAAATCATCCACAAATAATATTTCGAAATTTTGTCCAATTGCATCTCACTGAAAGAATTAATAGCTATAGAACTTTCTAACCAGGTATGATTTCCCCCTTAAAACCATGAGTTAAGTGTAGCAAACATACAGTGCCATGTGGTAATTAGTTACATTCATCTATTAAGTGCAGATCAATGGCCTTAAATTAACATGATATTTGCATGATTCATTAGAGTTATGTAGAATGTGTTATAAGTTTGGTCGATATTGACCATTTTCCGATATCGATATATCGGCAATCAATTATCGATATATATCGATATATCGATGTTTTCTCTCATCTCGCCAACCGAATAAATTACAATGCGTCACGAACGAACACTGGCGAGTTGCGACCCTAACTTCCGTGTTGTAATTACGTAGCACAGTTTGGTTGCAGAATTCCTCATACCCCTGTTTGATCAAAAATATCGCCGTTTCTTTTCAAAATATCATTGAAAATTAAAAAATTTTATGAAAAAGAAGCATATTAATTCTTGATCTCACATACACAAATACATACCATGTGAAGATCATGATGAAAAATATTGCCGAAATCATGCTTTCAGACTGCGATTGCTTACTTTTACAGTGAATGCATGCGTCATCGTATCATCACGTGACTGACCATTTTATGAATGAAATTGAACTTCGACCTGACGATTAGGTCATGTTTACATGCAGATAGTACCGGACGACGAAAGGCGGCCGGGAAGCTGAATAAAATCAACTACGTTGAAGTTAAACATCTTGTAAGGCAGTAGTTATTCCCAAATAGAAAACAGTAAATAAGAGTAATAAACATTCTTTTTAATAAAACGTTTTTATTTCTTAAAACAATATCTTAAACTTATGTTTGTTACTAAGATCGTTTTATTTGTTGTTTTAGC
>JXSR01S007402.1:23388-37767 GCA_000969725.1 Ophiothrix spiculata | reverse complement strand
TTCCTATGTGATGATGATGTTGATTTATCTGACAATATGATTATTCTAATTATAAGTATTAATTTAATGAGCATTATTGTTTTACTGTAACCATAGTCTGTGGGAAAAACCTTGATTTTTTTGACCCCGAATTATCAAAATATCATGAATAATTGATTTTTACGTTTTTTATTGCAAGGTAGAACACCGGCTCTACAGAAAATATCAAGGAAAATCAAGGTGTTTCACATTTGTTTTGCCACTTAAAATTACCCTTGGAAATTCGTTTCTTACCGTTTGCGTGTTGACCACCTCTATTTCATATAAACGGCCTAGCTGTTTATTTCTATTGATTAATTATGACAATAGACATTTAAATGACTGTTTTGATCAATTTTAATAACAATATGTCGTTTTGACAGCCTTGGATTTTTGGTACCAGGGAAAGTAGCAAATGGATTAATTTTGATACCTTTATATCTGGTTACCCCAAAAACTGAGAAATTGACACCAAACTAAGTTTAATTGGTACCCTATAAGTCAAATAATGACTAGTAACATGTTGTGGATGTCATTTTGGCGGCCATCTTGGAGTTATCAAAAGGCCCACTTCTCTGCTGTCAAACATGTGACTATTACCTCGTTCAGACAGAGCCAAAAAGTCATCTTTAGTCGTCTTTAGTCATATTCGAGTTATATCGAGTTCAAAATTCACTTGTGTGTGAACAGTTCAAGTTGACTTAAGTCATCTTTCAAAAAGTCGTCTTACATCGAATTTTCAACTTGCTAAAAAGCAAGTTAAGTCGCGAAAGTAATTCGATGTAACTCGATTAACGACGACAACCGATGACTTTTCGTATGTGTGAACACATGTTTTCGTAAATCGAGTTGAATTCGTGTTTACTTCTACAGCGCATTGACCTAGTACAAGTAAATTTCATTTCAATTCGACTTCAAAATCGTAGCGCATGTGTGAACAGTCGTAAGTCGAGTTACTTTTCGTTAATCCTGAGGTTATGTTTGAAATTAAAAATGAACTTGATATCAAGTTAAGACGACTTTTTAGTGTGTCTGAACGGGGTAATATTTGTGTGAGAAGCATGCATTTTCTTGCTTATTTTAGCCAAGTTTCAACCTCAGCTAGCAACTTTGGCAAAAGCACCTCTATCATCAACTTCATCAAAATTGGTCAAAATTGGTCAAACTGGACCACTCTTATGCACTAAAGTGTTAGTGATGGTGTTGATTCATCATTTTTGTTAAAGCTTTTGCTTTGTAAATCAGTGAACTAAAAATGAAATCCAGTTGCAAAAAATACTTCAAAAGTGGCAATTTTTATTTTAAAAAATTGACAAAAAATGGTCATCTTTGACCTACATTTTGCAAAATTTTGAATAACAAGATCAAAAACAAGAAAGAACACTAACCCTGGAAAATCGTTACTAGATTCCAAAAAGTACCATAGTTCAAAAAGCATATTTTAGTTAGGATTTCCAGATATTTTTGGCACCAAAAATACATCATTAGGCCCTAGAGCCAAAATTTTATATTTTGGTCAAACACTAAAACACTAAAACCACCATTGTGTTCAGTATGCTTCAAGAAATGTATACTTTTATTTAGATTTATTTTCTGTAACAAAGTTACAGAGCAAAAACATTTCCAAAAATGACACAAACCTTTATCCTCCTCTTCCAGAATGACTTCTTTTCATTTTTTCACATTTTGCTCTCAGCTGATTATACCCTTTTAAAAATACTGTCTCACTAAATGGCCTTAATTTTCCAGTTTTAGCTTTATTTGGCATGACATTTTAAAAACTTCTGTATGATATTGATAAAACAATCAAAAAGTTTTTCAATGCCCCTAAATTTTAGTCAAGTTGTGCGATGGTCAAACACTGAAAATAGGGCCATAGTACATGGGTGTAACTTTTTGCTTAGAATGCAATAATCTTAAAAGGAAAGTGCATAAAGATGGACATGTCCATGGCTTGTTCCTAGATATTATCAGCTGATATACCCCTGTACCATGGGAAATAGCCAGTATGGTTAGTTACAAAGTGAGGCAATTTGGCATGAAATCAAGCACAAAGTAGCCATCCCACCCAAAGTACATTGATCAGTTGATGATGTTGCCATGGCTACAAAGTGTCCGATGATGCTATTTGGCATTAAAGGGGCAATTCATGATCCACTTTTCACCCCCAAGGTCACCTCTATCAAATTTGAGTTTTTTAGCTTATAAGAATCCTCAAGTGGTATATGTTACGATCGATCCCCAAACCATTCTTTCATATATGTGCTTGCGTTTTTGAGAAAAAAGAGAAAATGTATCATTTTCTCATTATTGTCGGGGCCCCGACAGTAATTACAACACAGTAGTCTATGGGGATTTTCAAAATGCTGAAAAGCTTGTAACTTGGAAAAGGACAGCCGGAATCAAGTGAAATTTTTAGTATATATTTATGTTGTACTCTTCTTTTTATTTAGCTAGAAAAGAGGCCACATCAAAATCATGAATTGCACCTTTAACCACCATTTTAGTAAAATGTTTTAATATGAAACATTCTTTAACCGATGTGGGATAGGATAAATGTTGGATGGGACCAATAGTATACTTGGGATTCAGGAATTCATGTGAACCAAGTGACAAAATGCGGGATAAAATACAATACAATTTAATACAATACAATACAATGCAATACAATACGATACAATACAGACCTGATACAATAAAATATAATACAGAAGCATACAGATGTGTTATAAACTATGTAAAGGTTAAGGTGGTTCAAAATTATTTATTGTTCTTTCTATCCTATGTTGTGTAATTCATCTTCAGCCTTTGTCGGTCCACTGCTGGACGAAAGCCTCGGCATGTTTCTGCCATAATGATCGGTAATTGTTAAGAAATCTGAAAATTTATGTTCTTGAATGTTTATGGGGACAGCTCGCTAGTCACAAAGCTTGCTAGTCTGATGGCTCTCTAGTCCCAATTGTAAATAAAGCTCGGTAGACAGCATTTTTAAAAAGGCTCGCTAGTTCGAATTTTAAAAACGACTTGCCATTCAAAATTTTTAAGTAAATTAAAGGCATTAACCACAACCATCAAAGTGAACTTCAACTTTCCATGACACTTACTGAATTTATTGCATTTTTAGAAAGCCCTTCCAACTGCTTACCTTTATGGATAACCATTCCTATTAACCCTTTCAGCCCTGAATATCGATATAGGTGTATATAGCCCATACTGAATTAATATGTACTCAATACGAATTGGAACACCTAAGCTTTCTCTCGTAAGCTCCTTTGGAAACGCTCAAGTGTTCTATACGATTGAAAGGGTTAAACTTACATACTTAGATCGCCGGCAATGTAAAAATTAAGTGACAGCGTTCCTATACAGAAACAAACTGTTTTACATCTACCAAATCATTTTTGGTACAGATATCATGCTTTTGGATGTATTTAACATTGCTAAACTATAATAAAGTCATTTTAAAATGACAAGCATGTGTTCTGAAATTGAAAATTTAGGAACATAGAAACACCGTCAACAGTTTGCTACGGAACAAATTGGGCTGGAAAATCATCTTTTAAAGAACAAATTGTAACATTTTTTTGATTCTATCATGCCTTTTGCTTGATTCAAAGAAGTTTATATGAATTTTCATATCAATGAGGAATCATGGCTAATACCTTGAAGTTTCAGTGCAAATGCTTGCTATAAGTAAAAACAAGATGGGAAAAATAAAAAAAACCTTTGCAGTTGGTCAATTAATTCTTTTGTGTAAATATTTTCAAGTTCCTAATTATGTAGTTGGTCAGGTTTTTTAGTAAATATTTACAAATTCCTAAAATGAGTGGGGAATATATTAAAACAATTGTTTTGCGCAAATATTTTCACGTTCTTAATATTTAGTTTGTCATATTTTTTTGATTTTTGAGTAAATATTTACAAATTCCTAAAAGCAAGTGGGGGAAAATAAAAACAACCTTTTCCACATTAAAACATATGTAAAGAAATTAAATTGAGTTGAAACTAGAGAATGATATGTCCCTACGATGTTTTATCTAAAATAATGTTTGTAATAAATTATTGTAGAACTGTATCATTTTCCAGTTTCAACTGTAATTAATTAGATATTTAATGGCATGAACTAAGTAACTGAACATACTTAACCTACCATCTTTTAATTATCTGCTGAGATTACCTCTGATTACAAGAAATTACTTGAAAGTTCACTATATTAATTATCCACTTAATTTGTTGATCTTGGCCTTTGATAAATATTAAGAACACCAGAGTCCACCATTAATGGAATCTATAAAAGAGTAACCCTTAACCATATCCTATTTATGAAACATAATCCTGTCTTACTAGATGTGTAACCGTGGTCTTTTTATGAAGCCCATGATATACTAGCAAGACGCAGCTAGTGTCTAGCTAGACGCTTACGAAGACGCTAAGGTTCAAATTATTTTAACCTGCTAGCGTGTGGTTAGCATCTTCAAAGCGTCTAAAATCAAACCACACGCTTGCTGCGTCTTGCTAGTATATCATGGGCTTAACAGATGCCTGTTGAAGACCATCAGTGATGTTTGCAATGTTGCACTGTTGCAAATGTAAATTCCAGTTTAATATATATTTCTGACCATATTTTATACTCTAAAGTTTGATAAACTAATGGTGTATATTTTTATGGTCAAGTTGTTTAAATTTAGTAGGCCTACATTTCAAATAAAAAAAGTATTGAATTTGCCTTATAGATGTGTAACCGTGGTCTTTTTATGAAGCCCATGATATACTAGCAAATATACTATACTTCATGATTAGCTTGGGATATGCACAGAAAATATGTAAATATGGAATCTCAGGAGAAATTTCAAGTTGAAAATATATTCAGAAAAGTGATTGCTCAAATGCAGCCATTCAATGTTATATCATATTTTAAAATGTAATCAAAAACAAAATAAGTTGCATATTTCTGGGCAATACCTCCAGGCAATAATATATTTATGAATGAGATGATTAAAAATTGGATATTTCATTTCATTTCATGTTTAATCGACAAAACGACTTACAATGCAAACATAGCAATCAAAAGAACATACAATAATACAACAAACAAATCACCAAATGTCGAGATGTCAGGATAACCCATAAAGTTTGGCTATTCTAGCAAACCTATTTCCAATGGGGTCCCACACAAAAAACAAAAAGGTGCCCAGGACAATGAGGAAAAAAGTGCAAAAGACGGACAAAACAGGAACGAGAAGGCAAAAATAGCTGTCCCATGCGTTACCCTCTGACATCCCTTGCAAGGTGTTTTTTCATAGCAGACTTAAATGATACTTTGTCAGGAATGGATTTAATGTGATTTGGCAACTTATTCCAATCTAAGATGGATTGATAAAAGAAAGAATGTTTGGTATAAGTGCCTATCTTTGGTATGTGGAAATTGTAAGATCTGGATCTTGTGGAGTATGAGTGAATATTAGAAATCTTATTGACGTTTTGGTTGAAATAAGATGGGCCCAAAGAATGAAAAATGTTGAACATATGGTTGAGTCTCAGTTGTCTGGCCCTATTTTTGGCATTCAACAATTTGACTGTGTCAAACTGCTGTTGACCAACATGATCTCTAGAATCCAGATTTAGAATGTACCTAATCATTTTGTTCTGAAGAATCTGAAGTTTATGCTGGTGGAATTTTGAAAGACTAGTAAACCATGAAGTATGGTACTACAATAGTCTAAGTGGCATTGAAGCAAGGGGGCGCAAAGGTTTTTTCAAAGTTTTTAATTAAAATAAGAAGAGTGTCTGAATAAAATTTTCAGCTTACCGGTGGTTTTTCTAATGAAAGACTCAACTATAGGTTGAGATAAGAAATTCTATTGCACACTTTTGAACTATTTCACCCCATTATCGGCACATTCCAAATTTTTACCAAACACCCACATGTTTTCTATCTGTCTCCAAACCATTTATACTTGAAAACTCGATTAAATGAATGGATATGATTGTTTAATGTTATATTCCATATCTATTAATAGCAATAAGCCTAATACTTCCTTCCATCACTGCATAGGCATCACAGCATTTCAATAATTTAAGGATGCATTCAGCCCTGGGGATTATCCCAGGTAATGCACATGTCTTACAGAGGTATATTTGATTGGTGCACTTTTATTGACACAAAAGTACATACAGAAATTGTGGAAATCTATTGAATCTTAGGCCAAAAAAATAAATTGTTACGTTGCCCTCAGCGACCGACCCTATTCAAAAATTATTAGGGCTGGGAAAGCACCCAATTTTGCTCAGATTGGGTGTATTTTGAGAAAATATTGTGAAAATAGTGGAAAATGCACCCAAATTTGGTACTTTAGGTGCTTTAAAAAAAAAAAATTCCGACCGACCGACTCAATTTTTCAGGAATCCCACTTGAGGGCAACACAACAATTTTTTTTTTTGGCCTTATCTTAATGTGTCCTGTCATATCTGAAGGTACCTTAAGGTCGGCATAGTAAATTATGAGATACAGGCCATTGAAGCTGAACATAGTCAAAAATCACGTCCAAGGTTGAATTTCTAACTTCATCTGAAACCAGGGCAGCAAATTGTGCGGGAAAGGGGAGCACCGCTCGCAGGAAGCAACAGAAGAAATTGAGGAAATTGTGCCTTCATGAGAGAAAATAAATACGAGCTGATTGAGGACACTTTGAGCTTCAAAAATTTGCACATGAGGAAAAAATAATGATTTTATGCCCTGTCTGAAACGTTACCTTTGAAGTGTATTCTATCATATTAATCAGGTTCCTACATCGAAAACATAAGACAAATGTTTTAAAATCCAAGATGAAAATTTCCGTATTCAAGTTTTACCAGTACAGAAACTTTTAAGTTGATTTTCTCAGAACTATAGTTTTCTGAATCAGCCTGATTCCTTTCACCAACTTTGCAACCGAACATCCAATAACCAAAAGCAAGGTGTCATTTTAAAGTTTAAAATACAATCTTTCAGATGAGACCAAAAAATTAATTTTCATTTTTGGACCCATAAGGTACCTTTATATACTGTAAAAGTCTATATTTTCGCGAGAAGATATTTTCGCGATTTTGCCTCTAACAGACATTTCGCGAGTTTTTATTTTCGCGATTACCAAAATTTAGTTGCATAATATCAAAGAGTAAGCTTACCAGGTTGCCATTAACAACATTCATTTGACATTCATCGCCAATTATCGGCAGATTTTACAGTGTGGAAAGTTGATTACAAAAGTGATTGACGTGTCTCAAGACCATTTCTTTCAACTAAAAAGCCAAATATATCATTATACTTTCAACTTTTTTCACTATCACATGATTGGTTTGAGAAATATTTGCCTCATATTTACCATGTTTACCATCTACATCGGTCGTGATTTAGCTGGCTGAATGATTAAACTTCCGAATTCAACAGCTTCACAGTTTCACTGCTTTGCTTGTTACGTATTTTGAGAGAAACTTTAATTGGTCGATAAATGACATTATATTTCGCGAGTTTTTATTTTCACGTTTGAGGATTGAATCAAGAAATTCGCGAAAATAAAAACCTCGCGAAAATTTCTACTTTTACAGTATGACAGGATAAAAGCTAGGAGTCAACTGAATGAAACTAATGTAGGAAATTGAATGAAATTGTAATGGTACAATATCCCGATGCATGGCATGTTGTTCACATTAGGCCAAATAAAAAAACAAGTTTGTTTCTGGTAACATACTTGAAAAGTACAATGCGGTACGCGGCTTTTTATTTTTTACTTTTCGAAAATGCAATGCGATATGCGGATTTTCTTACCAAAAAACACATTAAAACAATACTCTTGGTTTCTATTATTATTTATTAATATCATTATTAACCATAAAAGATTTGTTTATAACTTTAGCCGCCCTTGGTTTCTCTTTCATGTTCAATAATACAACATGCGACTTGTTTTGTTGCATCTTTTTTTGTTTTTACGCAAGTCTCCAGTAAGCTACTTCACAGAATTGTTTTATTTATCAACAATAAGATTTTTTTTTGATACGAAATACAAAAAAAAAATGAATTCGGGAAATATGTAACTTAACAGAAACGCGCGCGGGTTACCAGAAACAAACTTGTTTCTTTTTTTGGCCTTAACTGTTTCTTATAAATAAATATGCTTATAGATTTGTCATCCTGCAAACAAAACAATATGATATTTTGTAAGCACGTGTTACCAAATGGCAAAACTCATATTTTCTTCTTAAGAACAAATTGATAGATTAAATTTTCAATTTATAAAAAGTCGCAATGTGTGATAGTTTCAATTTGCTTTTTAAACCAGCAATAATATTCATGATTCACTTTTCATCCTCATGGTCACTTCTATCAAAACTGAGTTTTTTTAGCTAATGAAAGTGCTTGAATAGTATATGTTACAAAACCGAAACCATTGTTGTACACGTGCTTGCAGTTTGGGGATATATTGTTCAATATGGCAAACCACTAAGAACCATCAGTTTTGGGTGGTCAACAGTTGCCTGAGTTTTGAAGAGGACTCTTACTTTCATTGTATATTAATAATCATAATATTGTTTGAAGCAGATGATACATAGGAAAAAACAGTTTTATGTTTTCATCTTGATTGATATAGACATTTATTAATGCTCTGTGGCATACATTCTTCATTGCCATTCCCGTAGATATAAAATTTTGATTCTGATCATTTAAAGGATCTACTAAACCATTGACTCATATGGTGCAATAAGAATTTGACTGGTCAGCATTAACAAGTTGCGCATGTAGATGGATTAAAATAGGAAATTATTCTCACTCAATACTCACATGGGGCTACTTACAAGTAATTAGTTGAAAATTGAGAAAATGAAAATAGTTAGTCAGAAGCTTCCAGTTTCTATAATATATATTAAAATAAAACAAGCTTTATTCATTTTCTTGAGATGTATAAACTGTGGATGCATGTAAATGTTTTATCAATAACAAGGAAATATATTAGTTGAGTTAAAGGGAAATTGTAGTCACAGTATGACTCAAACTTGAGTGACCATTGCATGGGCAACACCAAGGTCAAAATCCTGTAGCCATTTGAATGTAAAATTATAACCCAATGAAGAGTGCTTTTCAAAAATTCTCTGTCTATTTTTATAAAATACTTAGGCCTAATCCCAGGGGGGGGAGGCACTCAAGTATAATGTTGCAGGCATAACGTGACAAAAGTTTTTCAAAACATCCCCTAAAGGGTGATTGTTTCTGAAGCCAAAATATACCCTTTTTCACACATTCGCACCCTAAATCGGGAATTTACCGTTACCGTTTTAACACTAGGGTCAAACCCTAGTGTTAAAAAGTACCCTATTTCTTGAAAATGAGCTAAAATGGCTGTTTTTGATACCCTAAAAGGTGTCACCTGATACACCCTTTTGTCATCAAAAACAACCCTAATTCACCATTTTCTTGGTCACGCTATGCCTGCAGCAGTATACTTGAGGTGCCCCCCCCCCCCCGGGGCCTAATCTATACTTTTTGTTCACTACTTAACAAGTTACAACTCACCAAAGCCATTACACTTACATGGATAAGGTCTGCCACATGCCTGTTAGTGGTCAAGGAGGGGGTCCATATGGATCCAACACCAGAAATGCTATGCACTTTCACGAAAGAATTTTATGTTGAAAGTCTTGTCACATTTAAAGAACTTTGAAAGAACCAAAACAAAGACAAAAATACTGGTTCTCGGAACCACGCGATCCCCCTGGCCGATGCGATCAGAAAAATGGAAAGTTTAGGGAAATTTAAAATCATATGACATTTGACCTTCAGATGTGACCTTTGACCTCATCAACATATGAGGATTCTTATATTATATCCATAAACCCAAGTTTGGTTCCAATCAGACTTCAACTTTTCAAATTAGGTCAAATTGACATTTTCAGCCTATTTTACAACTTGACCTCAAATGACCTTTGACCTTGGTATGTGACCTTTGACCTCACCCACAAATGCAGGTTCCCATGAAGCACCCATGACCCAAGTTTGGTTGAAATCTATCGAAGTATGCAGAAGTTAGAGGCAAATGTCAACCCTTTTCACAACAACGCCAACAACGCCAACGCCAACAACAACATCAACAACGCGGACATCCACTACTATGCCATAATCCCACTTCTACTTTTCATGAAAAGCGGACAAACCATTTCAGGGTACATAATCCTAATGTTATTACATGTAAAGATAGGGTCACAAAACAGCTTGTATCTCCTTTATTAAAGATTCAATCATTCAAGAATAAACTGTATTTTGTAGCTCTTGGAAAAACCTTTCAGAAATCTTCAAGTAAACAATATGTTGCCTGGCTCGTTTTCGGAATAAATCAGCTGCTATTTGTATTGCGCTTGACGGCCTGTCATAAAAAAGCGCGGTTTGATCAAGTATTTCTAGAGAATACCAATTTGTTCAATTTATGATTTTATTCACAGAATGTCCTGGGAGAGGCTCCCATTTTTAACATGTAAATTTCTGAGGAGATAGTTGGAAAAAGGTGCTTAAAAGTGTTAGGGTTAAAAACACTATGAAGTCAGATGTACTGTCATAGTGTGTACATATATAATTTCAGGCTTTTTGCTGGAAATCATTTGTTACTAAAACTTCAACCCAAACATTTTCAATTTATTTACTCACATTATCATACCACTAAGAAAATTTATGACCATATTTGGAAAAGCCGCTGCCGGGAAATATTTCGTATCCTACCCTGAGCACATCAGACGCACTTATATCATGTCACTGAGCGCGTCGGAACATTGCATTTTAAATTTGTAGGGATGCGCAGTACTATGTAGAGTAAAACATTCACAAATAAAGCTAAAAAAATTGAAAAAGCAAATAAATAAATAGTTTGATGATTAAGATTGACTTAGTGGTATGATAAATTCGTTATTTGGTTCAGCGTCGGTATGTTATGGGAAATACTAGTGCGCTCAGTGTCATATCCAGGCTCAGCTGCGCTTCGCCTGGATATGACACTTCACGCACAAGTATTTCTCATAACATACCTCCGCTTCACCCAATAACTAATAATATGGGATACAGCAGCAGATGTCACAGCTGATTTGCTTTGAGAAAAAATGGGTTTGAGTTGAAATTTCATTAAGGAATAACTGTGCCCGGAGGGGGGCACCCAACTTTGGTTTTGGTAGGGATGTGCGGCCCCGATATCTGATACCCTAGTCTAGGGAACGGAAGATTGACTCTGAATAGGGGGTCTAGAGAATTGAAGGGACCAAATATGACCCTCCAGAACTAGTTTTTTTGGGCAAAATTTGGGCTCTGGAAGCAAAAATTTTCGAAACTTTGCTTGAAATGGGGGTCTTGGGAACTAAATTTCAAAAAATGAGGCTAGGGAACTGAAATTTTTTGAAAATAAGGCTTGCGAACTAAAGGTCGGGCTTGAAATGGGGGTCTAGTGAGCGGCAGACAAGGCGTGAAAAGGGGGTCTTGCGGGCGGCACATACCCGTATCACCTTTCTATGTCAGAGCCCCACTCCCCCCCCCTCGGTAACTGTGCTTAGAAACCCTACATCCACATATTGACCATTTTCCAAAAGCCTGTTGCATACGTATTACATAATTCAGCACAGGTTTACAGTTACAAGTAGCTACTTATGTGCAAATATTTAGGCCTACTAATTAGAATATGTGAAAATGAAAAATAAAATGTAAAAAGACTTTGGCAAGTATTCCAGAAAGTTGTTATAAACCAAGGTTTCAGCTCTGTTCCGCTTGAAAGCTGCAATGGTGCGTATCATTCCTGGACAGTTGCAGGCCCGTATTCCAGAAAAGATGTGTAGCTAAATCAAGGTTTTATTTCTCGTCAACAGCATGACTCATTGAACTGTTCTGCTTGAAAGCTGCAATGATGCGTATCATTCCTGGACAGTTGATGCTCAGTTAAACAATGGTTTATCTAAACATCTTTATGGAATACGGGCCTTGGTGTTCAGTTAAAAACTGTGGTTTAGCTAAACTTTCTGGAATACAGGCCCTTGAGTTTATTTGAGTATGGTGAACTGGCTGTGTCTTTTAAAAATTTGATTTAGAGTAAGTTGTTTTAGGTTAAACATAGACTGAAAAAAACCAAGTATAATCTCTAAATCATCTGCAGCATAGTATACAAATATACTGACATGAAGATGATCCTGAAGTGACTGAAATTGCTATTTTACTAAATAGCAAAATGTTTAGTCACTGAAGGATCATAGTTTTATTCCAGAGATCTGAAAAAGTCAGTATATATTTGTTTTATATGCCGCATTAATAATTTTTTGTTTTAATGTAATTTTTATGTGCCAGAAAGTCTAATTTAATAAAAGATCTTTTTAAAAAATGTATTCACATAATACTAACAAGGAAGGGGTGCGTAGCTAAGTGTGCACAGCTGCTCATGCGTGGAAGTTTGATGTGTGCATAATTTTGTGCGTAAAAGTCGCTTCACTTATAAGGTAAATACTGTCAGCGCTGAATCATATTTCCAAAAGGCCTAAATAGTACTTCCAAAAGTACCATTTAGCACTATATAGTACTTTTAAAAGTACTATTTAGCGTTTTCCTCGATTTGGTTATAGCTATATTTGAAATCATGTAATTGTGTTTTAGCCAATCAACTCTGTTAAATTTATTAATGAGGTATATAAATCTAAATAATCTGAGATACCTCTTCTAGGCCTAACACACTATCTGTAAAAGGAAACATATTAATTAAACAAGCAACTATTTCAGTATGCCTACAATATTTCATGGCTGTCTATAATTGAACGGGTTTCTTTTACAATGTTTACTGATCAGTGGCGTGCCCAAGATTTTTTGAGTGGTGGGGCACAACCATCAGCTTCTCCCGCATGACCAGAGGAGGCGGAACGTTAACATTTTGGACTTTTTGATAATGCGCGCGTAGCGCACGAAAAAATCTGTCAATTTAGCTAAAAATTGTTTACAAATCTTGAAATTTGCGCAATACTTGGCAAAATTTTGACTGAATATTGACATATAATACCTGAAAATTCGCACAAAGCACACAATTTTTTTTTTGCTTTTTCACATTTAAATTATCAAAAACAAGGAAAAATACAAGGTCTCACAAGCGCACGGCAAGTTTTGGGCACGCCACTGTTACTGATACTGAATGGCCAACAGGATGTTTTATATTGTGTGGTACAACTTACAGTCTCTTCATATGGCAAGAATCCATCCTGAAACTAATATTTAGCAAAGTGCCCTTTCATTTAGCTCAAAACTTGTCATCAACATGTATACACTGCCATCAAATACTGAATACTGTGGATTTATAGTGCCTATGTCTCCCAGATTTGTAATTCCACTTGGCCTCTGCACACTTTACAGGTGTTCACTGACCACTGTGGTCGAAGTAAGCGCCATTCCACACCAAGCATCATTTCAAGTTCTGCGGCAACCTCTAAGGATGCTGAACCTTGATCAGTCCACATATGCACCATTGCTGCCTGGTTCAGCTCCCCGTGTTTCGTACAGGTTTCCACAAGACAATTAGCAGTTACTTCCTTGTCCAATGGAATTTCAAGTACACTCAACTTTTTGGCACCAACAGGTTCAAACTTGGGACCTACTGCACCTCAAGCGAGCACCTTACCGTTTGAGCTGACTTGACTACTATACCTGCTGCTACAATAGACACTTTAACATTCAACAATCGGCAACAGCTTGCCGTTATCTGAACTAGACGGCGAAGTCATATTTCAGGCATCTAGCTAGAACATACTAAATTTGATGCTTTAAAACCAAATGCCTGGATAAGAGGAATTATCAATATGTGTAAGATTAGCGGAGAAATAGACTGTTCTGACTAGTGCAGATATCTGAACCACATTGCCGATTATTAAAGCAATACTATAAAGTGTTAAAAATGAAGCGACTCCTGTCACCCATGACTTTTGAATTTTTTAGCTTATTGGGTTTGTTTTGGATAGATATTAATTCCCTCCAAATGATTCGGCTTAAATTTGCTTACTTTTTCTGTTATGGCTATTTGTTGAATTAAATTCGGGATCCCGAATTTAATACCACATGTATTAGTATAGGGAAGCATGCATGTGCTTTTTATCCATTTTTAGGTGGCAAAACAGTTTTTTGAGGAAATACACGTGTAAATGCTTTTAGATAGTCACGTTCCTTCTGTTCAGGTTGTTTTTAGTATAAACCATTTTTGTTCAAAATCTTATAGTATTGCTTTAATGTGTCTCCCCTTACAGCCACGCCAAATTGTGCAATGCCCTTCCCTTTTGAAATATTCTACATGACAGCTTCTTTGTCTGATTCAAAATTCAGAAACTCTGCTA